>JABFQC010003014.1:0-14880 GCA_022817085.1 Psilanteris sp. ZL-2020
ATGTGATAGGTTGATATATGGAAAACAAGTGTGAAAAATAATGTAAACTTATATGTTTGAGTTATAATATTATAATAAAAAGATAAATAAACAAAAGTGTTTCGTCGTCAATAATTCTTGTGATTTTATTTTTAATTCTAAATAAAAACAACAACTGATGACTGTTTGAGATATATCGAAAACAAGTAAGAAAAACAAAGAAAAACATATTAGTTTGCGTCATAATGTTGACAAAGATGAACAAAGGTGCTACAGTGGCCAATAATTTTCTATAATTTTATTTCGAATTCTACGTAAAAATAAACTTTAGCATATGTCGACATAATCTATAGATGAGATTTTTTAATTCAGGTATTTATCCTAATGATTTATTAATTTTGAATTGTAGTTTATGTAACAATTTGTTATACAAATTTACATAAACTGAAAAATTGTGTTAGCTATATATATACAAGCAAAAAATGAATAATTCTTTGTTTTTATTAAATAATTACATATATAAATATACATTACAATAACAATTTTTTATCAAGTTTATTAAAAAAAAAAAAAAATAAAAATACAAAAACAATATTAATTGGACGAGATATTAATCACAATATTATAATTTTAAATTCATTATTAAAATTAATGGTATTTTGTTCTGTTAATACATATATATATATATAATATTCTTTTTACCATGATTAAAACTGATGAAAATATAAAACAGAAATGTAAAAAACTTGTCTTCTAAAATGTAAAGTTATAAATATAATACAACTGATTAGTAACTTTAATAACAAATACTTTGTCATGAAATCAAGAAGACCTCGCGAACACATATTTTTTATGACTTTTGTATTATTTTTTGAGGACTTGTCAAAGCTGACATTTGTTTGTACATTGTATTAAGGAAACAATTGCGATTAAGCTTCGAAGTCAAAATTCCATGATTGTTCTTAAAAAAGCGTAGAAACATTTAGAGTTCGCTTATATTCGCCGAATAACCAATATATTTTTTATACTAAAGGCGACTTTATTTCAACAATGAAACATGGAATTTCGTGTTTGTACATAGAACAAAATAAAAAAAAAAAACTATAAGATGCAAACATTGACACGGGAAAGCTCCAGTAATTAAGGAACATGCCTGAAAGTAGATTTGTTGCGTGACGCGTGCATAATCGTGGTTTGATGAAGGGATTGACATGTGCTCCTCGAAAACATATTCCATAGTCATGGCGCACTGGATGACAGCTCTCCGTCGCCTGATACAAAATACATTGTAAACAAATATTGTTTTCAGGATTTGTAACTTCATTTGCAATTCACTTCATTTTCATTCGCAATTATATTGAAATCAAACAAAAAAATAAACATTTAATACACTGTTTACATTGAAATATAATAATAATAATAATAATACGAAATAAATATAATATTAAATGAATAATAATAAATAATATTTTAAGTACATCATAAGTATATTATAATTTAATATTACGAATGATTATACTTGATTGCGTTAAACTGAGCATTAATTATTCAGGAATACACAATTGCTATAAAGATCAAATAATTAAAGCAATTGGTTTCTTTATGTCAATCAATTATGCGGTGCACAGTGCCAGTAATTATTCAAATTCTGAAATCAATAATTGTTCGGTGTACGTTACTTTAAAATTACGTGTACTTAATTTTAGTAAACGCTACTCTTAGCGATAATTTATACTTAGTCTAGTCAAACTACATGTAATGGGTACTTATTTTCTCGCCGCATCGACGTTGTACTCAAGATGAATCATGATCAAAGTTGTGTATCTTTCTAAGCTAGTCGATAATGCAATTACACTGGTCTAGTCAAGAGATGACGATATGGTTTTGTACCAACTACTGGTTTTCAAAGTACGTCGTGCATATTTAGGAACAATATAACGCAACAAAATTTTGAACAATAGATCTCAACTTCAATGTCCGTTACAGTGCTTAATATTACCAATTATAATACACTATTTATAGATTAACTTTTATCCTAGTATCAGTTGGTTTGGTATTGTTTTATTGTTTGTCTATAGTTCATAACGTATTGGAACATATCTGTATAATCCAATTTTATTATTGCGTACGAAATACTAATGAGCAAAAGTGCATTTCGAAATCAATCGCGAGTGTTGTGTTTTAAAATGTTAAGACGCACGTTTGACGGTGAGAGAAAGCGAGTTAGACGAACGCGTTTTTAATTTTGCTATCGAATCAAGTTGCATCTCACTGTCAAACGCCTTCGATGAAAAAAATAACAAAAATTATAATAAAAAAAGGAAAAAAAAAAAAAAAAAAAAAAAACTATTGTTGCCAGTAAACTGCGATACGCTCATGATTGCTAAATAATAACAATTAACAACTGTAATACGGAACTCGACAACTTTCTTGTAGAATTATTGATTCTAGAAATCAATAACACAGTATTACATGATAAATATATGGTGATGTAATAATATACTGAATACATTTATACAATAAATTTTGTGTACATAGGCATATGTATGCAAATGAGCATTTTCGTTCTAAATTAATTTTGTTTTATTGCTTATTGTATTCTGATTTATTTGCGTATTAATATATATATTATTTGTCAGTTGCAGATCAGTTAATTAGTTTATAACAGTAAATAAGTGTCGTTTCTCTAATCTGTACAATTTTAATTGCAGGCAATGTGCAAGGAATAGTCATTGGATAGGGGTTTAAAATTTTGGCGTATATGAACGGCTTTAGTTTTAATTGGTCAATCATCAGAACTTGCTTCTAATCTTGTAACTATGTTTTAGGTACAGCACAGGGGACTTGAAGATGCAAGTTTGCAACATCTTATTGGATTTGACGAAGCTCAAACAAGCATGATAATATTCAACCAAAGCAGATGACTGTGCAACCGAATTAAGCAACAAGATATATCATGTTATTTGTATTTGTATAAGCTGAATTTATCATTGATCAAAAATAAACATTCATTACACCTATTGATTTTTTATTTTTTGTGTTCCAAAAATAGAGTCAACGAAGAACAAGAAATTTTAAAAATAATAACGGATACTTATTAATCATCTGAAACCATACACTGTAACGCAATATTTTGATGTTTCATTTCAATCATGAACATCGTTACAATTAATCGTTTCTGTTTCAGTTGCCAATTTATGGATCGATTATGATATGTACGTATCTGGAAATGATGACTGTGAGATCATAATGACGGAGAACGATGATCAGCTTGCAAATGATGCAGTAGGAATGAACGTAAGAGTGAAGAGATTATCCAAGATGAATTGGACGCAAGAGATCAACAAGGCGGATTACGAGAAGAATATCATTAAGCATGGTATTGCCAAGTACGAATGTGCAAAGTGTTACAAATCATACAACTGGAAACACCATCTAATAGACCATTTGCGTAGTTCCTGCGGAACTGCAAAGGATAAATGTTGTCCTTACTGTCCATACCGGACGGATCGCAAGTGGAATCTCAAGTCCCACGTAAAAAGGAAGCACAAAATTGATGAATAAGCAAAAGTTTATATATAATAGTCGAAGTCAAATTGTAATTCGATTTTTTTATTGATGAATTATTATTGTTATATAAAATTTTAATTGAGATTGGAATAAGTTGACTTTCCAGTCGAAAACAGTGTGATGCAATTGCTAATCTTTGTTTATATTATTGGCGTTTTTTAATTATATTTTGTATTTTATTCATGAATGTTAGGGATAGTGTACGTAATAGTATTATTAAAGTAAGTTGGACATGACATTGATTTGTATTTGTTGAACCTGTACCATATCTCCGAAGACAGTCCTGACTTATCATAAATACATCAATATATATTTCGTATATAAGCTACATAAATGTTTTTATTTTCATTTTCAGTATATGGCGCGGGCTATACAGAATACAACTACCAAATATATCAACCGAAGTATCAAAAACATAATCCGGAAGATGTGAGATGTGCAATGGCTGCAATCGATCAGGGCATGTCTTTGAGGAAAGCGGCACAAATTTACTCGATTCCGAAATCGGTTCTGCATCGGTATAAGACTCGAGGTCTTCCGCAAAGAATGCTTTTTAAATTTGAGAATAGCTATATGTAATTACACGAAATAACATTAATTCAATTTTGTGTACATTCTTTTAATTTGTTAAATTCGATGTACAATTTTAATTGTAATGAACATTTATCGCATGTATAAATTAAAGGTATAATTATTATTAGTATTCTTTTTGCAAAAAAATTATATATCAAATGAAATTGATGTAATACCAGTTGTTAATTTTATTTTCCAAAGTGCCTAATTTGAATTTTACTATTGGATGTAATATTAATGTGTCTTTAAGTGTTCAAATAGTTCTGAAAATGAATGGTGCGTAATAAATGTAATTTTCAGACTAATTTGATATAAGAATTCCAAGAATTGTATTTTATTATTTAAAGCAAAAAATTGTCATGTATCAGGATGAAATTGTCTTGTTTTTTTGAATAAAGTCGATATTGATAATATTCGTTAAAACATGTGTTAAACAGATTTTTTGTATTTGTAAATTAACGCCTAACAACATTAATGTTTAATCATTTTGAGTTTTAGATAAAGGATTTTAGCCACGAAGAATGAAGTTACTTGGGGCATCAGGAAATTTTTTACATTCTTTATCATGTAACATCTAACAATTTCCCTGTTCATGCCTGTACCATTGTATATATACAATTTAATGAGAAAAAAACAAACAAAAAAATAAAAAAAAAACAAGTTTACTTGTCCTGAACGAAAGATAAGTCATAACGAATAATATTCATAATTTTGTGGTCTTTGCATTTTGCAGAGGCGGAGTTTAAACTAGGGATGCCAGGTCGTCAACGGGTCACCTATCCGTGTAAGAACTGCGGTAAGGTGTACAATTACTACTCGAGCTTGGCCCGGCATCTTAAACATGAATGCGGTGTCGAGCCTAAATTCTACTGTCCACTGTGCCCCTACAAGACTAAACATAAATCCAGCCTCAACACTCACCTCAACGGAAGACATATGAAACTTCTCAGCGACTTTTATTCTGTCAATGGAAACTCTTCAGAGCCTAGTGAACCAAAAATTTAAAATTCTACTTTAATCTAATTATTTGATATATTTAATTTAATTTTGATTTTTTATTTTCATTCTTATTAGCTGACTTTTATTGTTAATTAGTCAAAATGAAGCATAGCTTTTATGCGACCAGTTTATACTATTTGAAGATAATTTTACAATGATCGACGACTAATTCATAATCTAATACAAACATTATAAAATCCATTAATTTCTTCGTTAATATAAACAACGTTATAATTTTTTAATTTACCATGGATAAAATCCGAATCATTAACGTTTTTTTGTAAAAGCAGCGTCATCATTTTTTAATTAATTAATTAATTTAAGACATAAATTTACTATATTTTCTAAAGAAAATAATCATTTTAGAATTGTTATATTAATAACTGATGCATTAATATTTAAGTTAAGGATTTATTAATATTGCATTATTTAATGATGCTTGCATTAATATTTGGAGTAAATTATTTTCGTATATAATAGTTTATTTATTTAAACAAATTACTAATATATTTTTATGCAATGAAATATATTAAACACCACAGAAATATTAGCTAAATACTTCTTATGGTTATTAAATTAAGAAATGCTCTTTTTATTAATCAATATTTATTAAACAATGATGACACTGTTAGCTTGAAATTAGTATATTTATATATTAGCTTGTGTCTATAAACAATAGATGTTTGACACAGTTAAGTCTTTATAATAAGAGAAATTCAATTAATGAAAAGTAGTAAAATGTAGACGGTATTGATACCGGGTCAATTTTTATAAATATTAATAAATTGTATTTTTGAAACAGCGATGGATTTTACAGTCGCAAATGCGGCCTTGTTGTTGATGATCCTTCGATAAAATTTTGTTAATCTCTTCATCTGTATCAGGCCATTACTGATCGATTCCTCGATCCGTGCCATACTTGATCAAATTACAGTTCGTTACACAGTAGGTCGTTAATTAGCTGAGTGTAAATAATTCTGTTTATAAAATAGATTGTATCAGTTCAAGTTTTGCTTGCCAGATGAAATGTTTTTGTTAATTATCTTTGTATAGTACAAAACATTGTCATATGTAATGAACACGTCGATCCTTTTACTTTAAGTTTTTATTATACCAAAAAGCACAACTAACAAGTATTAACATGCGTAAACTACATGCTCGTCATAAGTTTCTGTGAATTAAATTGAGCTATTATGTTTATGCCAAGAATGTCATTTACGTTAAGATATGTTTTCTTGATTAATAATTAAAAATTCATATTACGTGACAACGATTGTAACGTTTGTGTTCCACTTATAACGGACAAACGACTTATATAAGGACCAGAAATATATCGTTAATATATCTACAAGTCTATGTATTACTTCATCTGCTCGATAAGAATCGAGAAAAAAAGAACATTTCATCCATACCCGATGTACTCTAATATTGTAGATAGTCTGGGGGTACTTGCCATAAACACAATCACTCATTGCCAAATCTGCTTCTGAATGCATTTACTTAACAAACTTTCGGCAGATTTAACACGTAAGATTTTCTGTTGATTCAATTGTGAGACAAGACTCAATGTCATTCTAACAATTTATCATTCTTTTCAGATTGGCATCAACCTATCCAGTGGCAAAAAGGATATCCAGAAGTTTTCCAGTGTATTCAGTGCGGACGGGAGTACAAATCGAAACGATCTTTGCGACGTCATGTTATAGTCGAGTGCGGGAAAGCACCGAAACACAAATGCCCCTACTGTCCGCACTATAGCAAGTACAGAGCCAGTATTGCCAAACACGTTGCGCATATACATCCAACTATGCCGTTTCCTTAAACATTTTTATAATATGAATTAATAAAGATGTGATATTGTTTGCTAGAACAATATCTTAATCAGAAGACTACACTTTGTGATATAATAGGAACAAATCAAATCAGAAATAAATAATTTATTGTAATAGAATTAGCTATCGTTGTTCATATATGTGACAAGTTTATTGTATTAATGATGAATAATATGTTTTTAAGCAAATACTGGTTTAATATGCATTTTACCAACCTGTTTAATATATTTGACATCATTTTAGACAAGTATTATAATTTAATATAAAATATCAATACAAATTGTTTCTAACAATTCATTTGATGTTTCAGATCGTCCAAAACGGAGATCACGAGGTCAAGGTCGTTACGCATGCACTAATTGTGAACGACGTTACTATGAACTGAAGAATCTTAAACGTCATATGACTAATGAATGTGGAAGAAGGCCCACGTTACAGTGTTATTATTGCTCGTACAAGTCTGTGTACAAATCACATTTGAAAAATCATCTGCTCAAGCATTCAGTTTTGGGTTACATTCCACGACCACGGACACAACATTCCTTTTCTAATAAAATTTATTGGGATGCAAATGAATCATCAATTCCTATAAATTAAGAATTCTAAGAATTTTAACATTTGATGATCTTCGATCAACTGAATAACAACGTCTTATAGATAAATTACATTGTAATTTCTGTTTTGTAAAAAAATGTTATGTTTAAAATATAGGCAAAATAAGTATACAAAGAATGTATTTAAAATATCTACGCGTGTTATTGATTATAATTTAATCGGTTTTTAAATGTAAATTGCATACAATATATTATTGGATATATATTGTAATATAAATAAATTATGGATAAATAACAAAATAGCTAGTGAGATATTATTTGATTTGAAATATTTTGTAATAGTATTGTAAATTATGAAAGTAGTATATTATATCTTAAACCATTAAATGTTATATACTATAAATTATATCTGTTACAATAAATAAATATCGACAGTATTTTTATTTTAAATTAAGTATATTTAATAACATAATTTACAATATAATTAATTTATAAAACATAAAACATTGCTAATTTTAATATCACACTAACTATGTAATATATTTATATATTTATGCGTTTAATTAAAGTTTAGATGTCACAATTATTATCGTTTGTTCAGTTCTATATTATTATTTAATTCAGCCACTAACTGCGATCTCATGCATATTTTATATTTATTGTTTTATTAAAAAAGTAGATACAGTTAGTTATAAATAAGTGTGTTAAATTTGTATTAATAAAACTGGACATCTATATTTACTTTACATTTACATTGGTACCTATGTCTCCTGTCCTGCCTCTTCATAAGTATTTCGCAGTAATTAAAATTAAGTTCATCTTGTTTCTTATACTGACTAGAATTCTTATTTCTTTTGTTTCAGGCGAGAAAATTTACACGAACGTTTGTTGCAATTGTGGCAAATCATATAAGCACAAGTATCATTTAAAAAGGCATCTGAACTTTGAGTGCGGTGTGGATCCAAAGTTTAAGTGTATGTTCTGTCCGCATAAAGCTCGATATCGTGCTAGTCTCCTAAAACACATCATGGCAAGACATCCTCAAAACATAGACTATCCGATGCAGTTCAATAACAACCAACGTATTTATGATTCAAGTGTTGATTTTGATAATTCTAATAATGTAATGGTACTAGATTCATATAATGATGTTTCCCAACATTATTAAAATATACTGTGTTAAATGTATTATGAAAACAAGTTTATTTTACATTCATTACTGATCAACAGTGTGCAAATATTTAATAGTCTGATTTAAAATTTCATTTACCTAAACTTACAATTAAAATTGTGCAATTATAATTTATATATATATATATATACATATGTGTTAGGGTTTTATGAATATCCCTAATTTTGTGATTATAATAGAATTAATTAACTTCGATACCATTGAAAAACAATAATTACGAAATTTATATTAGCATATCATAATAAAAAAATAAATTTACATGTATGTATATATATATATTTATATATATATATATATATATATATATATATATATGTTATATATATAAAAAACATCGATGTACATATATTTTTATGAAATTGTATTATTAAACAATCTCCAAGATGATTTGTTTTGTATTTTTTTTCATTATCTTTCCTATTTAGCTAATTTACGACAATTGTCAGGTTAGTACTTTTATTAACCCGCTCACTGATATGCAACATCAGTCATTTCATTGACTCATTTCATTATTCATTTCATTCGTAGACCCTGGAAAAAAGTTCTGGAATTGGTTAATGGTTTGTAAACTAATTCATGAATAATTATTTTCCTGTTCACAGAACGCCTTTATAGCGCCTCCAATTGGACGGTAGCAACACTCTCAAGAGAATTGTATCATCGAAGACTTCGATCCATGGTCCATGAAGCTTCTACTTCAACTCACGTCGACATGTCACGCATGCGTTGGGGTCCACGGAATTATCTATGTTTTGATTGCGGCAAGACTTTTGCTTTAAAGGCGTCATTAACGCGCCACAAATTGTATGAATGTAATAAACAGCTGGTTAATGAACGAGTTGATGGTTTGAGTAAGCTCAAGCCTAAGAAGAAGCACGTTTGTCCAAAGTGTAATCGTTCATACGTATTCTTCACATCACTGTGGAGACACCAACATTATGAATGCGGCGTTGAGCCACGTTTCACGTGTGCTATTTGTCGTAAGAGATTTGCTCAAAAGAGTAATCTTGATCGACATGTTAAAAATAGACATTGAGGGCTAAAGAAGAAGCATTGAATAAAATAAGTGTCTTTAAATATTTTAGATAAAAGGCACAGCCTATACGTGTTATAAAATTTAGTTAAATCATACCATTATTTAAATGACCACGATCGTTATATATTAATTATGGCACATGAGTTTATATTATTATGAAATTTTAGTTAAACAATAAGTTTATCTTTGATTTATATATATTTCTTATACTACACTGAGAAAACCAAGTGGTAATTATTAGCATTTATGTAGTAATCTTTGCCACTTAGTTTTTTCAGTGTATGATGAACATTAATGAAATATTATCAGTGTAAATTATTGGTATTTATATATTATATATATTGATAATGAAACAGGTCTGTGTATATTTCATGTAATGATAACATAAACTACACAAAAATATATATACTTATAAAAACGTACTTTAAGACCGATGTTTCACAATTTTATTTGATTATGTTTAATTTTAAGATTTTGTTTAAATGGTTTTATAAATATTAATAGTTGTATTTACTTTTTGTGTGAAAGATACTATACTTTTTTTGAAATGATAACATATTTTTATTATCAGTTTTTTATTACACTTATTGACAGACATTAATTTATTTATTAATATATATAAATATATCAACTTTCTATTTTCTTAGAGAATAATCATATTGCAATATAATTTGAATATCGAGTAAGATATATTTCATTATTTATATATTAAAAAGAATTATGAAATATGTACTAAGAATTTTATATAAGACACTTGATTTGTTCAGTGCTAAAATATCAGGATTGTTATGTTCAGTTCTGTAGGAAAAAGGTGGTGTGTTTATATATACAGAAATTAATGTACCTTCAATTTGCGCTGTGTATATTTTGAAGTGTGCCACATTTGATTATTGTGTGCAATTATTAATAACTGATTAATTATGCAATTATGATTTGTTATTATAATTAGTAATATACATAGTTGTGAAAATTTTATTTATATTCCAAATAATATTAGTGATTGATCAGTTGTAACAGAATCAAATTTTCAATACGTTCCTATACAATAAATTTATAATTATTAATATATCTATTATATGTTAGTACGGATTATTGAAAATAATATACTTATTGATTTATATATTAAATGGAAAATCGAAAAACAACGCTAGTCAAATGTATTTCGATAAATAAAGTTGTGGATGTATAATTAAAACTAATTAATATTTAGATGCCTCACCTTTGTACTTTTTGTATTAACTACTTCAAGTTTTAAATTCTATGATTATTGTTTTGTGTTGTGCATCGTCCATTTTGTATAATTTAAATTACTTATAACGCCATTATTGCATTATATGATTTGAAATTCTTGATCTAATAATAATTTTTTCTTTTATTTTCAGATGTACACCAGTTAGGACACTTAAATCCTTGCGAAACAGTGACTTGCCCTCAATGCGGTAAACTATATAAAATGAAAAAAAATTTGCGTAGTCACATGAAATATGAGTGTGGTGGAAGACGTTGTTTTTCATGTTTTCTTTGTATGGGAAAATTTACGCAAAATGTCAGCCTACGACGACATCTACTCCATACGCATAACATTTATATGCCGCCAAAATTTTCTGTGCCTAAAAGAATATTCACATAATATTTTACTGCATTAAATAAGATATTATTTTATTATATTATCCTTTGAATCCACAAATTTTTTCTACACAAAATTTTCAATCAAAATGATAAATTTTTGCGTAGAAAATCTTTCTAGTCAATTGTAACCACAACCTCTCCTAGAGTATTATTAATTTATATTTAAATATACGATCTTCCGATTATCTTCCAAGTTAGAAAAATGCAATGGAATTGTTTTGTAGTGTATTAATTTTATAATTTTAATTTGATGAGCTGTTTTCAGTGATGTAACTTGAACAATTAATAAAACATACTACGATATATTATTATAAATGTCTTTCAATTGCCCTGTCGAATTTGAATTGAAATCGAATGGAGTTGACTTTATATTATATATTTATTTATTTCACACGCTATGCAATAAATAATAAGGTATAATTACATGCATTAATTGCTTTCAGGATTCAAATCAATTATGTCAGTTCTGCGCGTGATAAGACACGACTTGAGAGAAGTATCAACTGTCCAACATGTTATGAAAAATATGTTGGAAACATCGAAGGGGATTATTAAAACTAATGTCAAAGGATTTACCGAGGAATATAATCTTGATCTTCCATTCAAGAGCATGACTGACTTCCAAATATTTGACACTCGATTAGGGTCAGATTCAAAATTTCGACAAGACTTTGTAAGTATGATTAAACTTTTATAATTAATAATTTGGACATTCCTGTTCCAACATATTAATAGTGTTAATTATTTTGTTGCAGATGTCTTCTCTTTATTTCTTACTCGATCGAGAAAATGTATTAACTAAAAGTGTAACGAACATACTACGTAAATTTATGTCTAGGGATATTGCTTTAAGATTTACTGCTGTTAAACAATCATTAGGGAAGCTTATTCTGAAAGAAACTTTCTTTGCAGAATGCCTTAAAGGTGAGAACTTGCAAGTTTTTTTTAATGAAAGCTAATAATAATATTCAAGAATTAATTAATTATTTCTTTACTATTATTATTTGTAGATTTCTTCGAATATCAAAACTATGATGAACAGCATCCAGGGAACAGGGTGACAGAAAAGGCATTGTACAATGCTTTGGGAGCAGCTTTAACTAACTCAAAAGACTGGGATGGATTTCGATCAATTCGTTCCAATCAACGCAAGCAATGAAATCCTATATATAAATATATATTGATAATTAATTATTTTATTTTTAATAAAATTAATATAGATAATGCATCAAAAAGATGATTGTTTATTTAATAATAAACAAAATAATAACTAGATTTTACTTGTCAGTGTATTGTGTGTCATTTTTATTGTTGCGAACGAATGTTTTTTGAATGTTTGTCGTAACAAATTTAATTATTATTCGAAATAAATAGGTTTGAAAATTAAAAATGGCGTTGGCAATTTATTTACATCAAAGCGTGCATGTCTGTTCTGTTTATTTTATACATTTTGAGATACTTTTGTTAACTGCATATTTGCCTAAAGTTTATTATATAAATGTCTTTGTTTCAGAATCATTGAACTGGATTACACCACATAGAAGATCTAGACATATGCACTATGTATCCGAAGATGAATTAAATTGTCAATGTCCTCGATGTGGCAGGCGTTATAAAATGCGCGATAGCATGATCAGGCATTTGAGATTTGAGTGTGGAGGAATGAAGGCATTCTCCTGTCATCTTTGCCCTGCGAAATATACACAAAATACGAATTTGCGGCTTCATCTTATGAAAAGTCATTCAGTATTTTTGCCGCCGAAAAAAAATTATAACAAACGTTTGCGAAGTCAGCAACTGAAGAATAAGACCTCCTAATTCATCATTTTTTGCAATTTGTATTACAAAAATTAATATTAAAAACTGCAATACAAGTTACTGATCATTTTTATAAATCTGTATTCTGGAATTGTTATATAAAATTGTATGTATAACATATAATTAGTAAAATCTGAAAATTAAATTTATATTAACTTATAATAGTTTTATTTGTAACAACATAATTTAATAGTATATTTATTATAATATAAAGCATACATATAAAATAACATATCGTTACGGAAATGACAGTTATAATCGTTTTTATACACATCATGGCATTGATATTACGATCGTATAATTTCAGGTGGAGACTTTTGAATAGCATATCATAAATTCAATATACGTGAATGGCAAATAATCAAACTATTCAAACATCAATATGAATATGGCATTAAACTGTGAAAAAAGCTATAGATTTAATCGAAGTCTGGAGTATGACCAACGATACAAATATAACAACAGATATTTTGTATCCGAAGAAGTATACATGATACATGACAGTACTATATGACCTATAACAAAAACATTAAATTTATTGTTTGAGGACGAAGTTTTCTGTCAAATATCTACCCTTGTAGTCTGATTTTGTTTCCATTTACAATATTGGCTGGATGTAAGCTTTGTGAATAATTATGATTATTTTAAATACATATATATATATATGTATATATATATATATATTAACACACGCACAGATACATTTTTGTCACAGATGTAAATACTGATATATACATTTGTAGATTCAAATATGCACATTTACATGATTTAGATGATATAATACATTCATAAATCTTTCTTAATAATATTATTAACTGTCATAAGTTAACAGCGTTCATTAAGTCGATGGTGCTATTTTAAGTGTGGAAGACAATATCTTCTTTTTATAGTAACAGATCGCCTATATTTTGTTTCAGATCCAATGAATATTAATCCCAAATATCGAAGATCACGACATGCAGAACAACTTCCACCTGAATTCTTACCTCTTTCCTGTCATCGTTGTGGCCGGAGATACAAGAAACGACACAGTTTAGTGAGACATGTGCAATATGAATGCGGTGGTCAAAAGAAATATACGTGTCATCTCTGCCCAGCAAAGTATACACAAAATGGCAATCTTAGGCTACATTTTATGAAAGCACATAATATCGAAGTTCCAGCTAAGAGGAAGTTTATTTCGGCTTATGTTAAGCGATAATATCAAAAATTATTATTATTTATATTGAAAACTAATTAAATTCATTAAGTAATTTAAATATTATTTTATTAATTTGTTAAATAGTATACATGTAAATAAAAAGAGTCAAATGTTAGTGTGATATTGCAATTATTTCTTTATGTAGCATTAACGAATAGTACTTATAAATAACATTAAATTTATCATAAAATATTACGACTATTTAAATCATAATGTAAAATAATCATCAAAATTTGTCGTAGACAAATTTTTCATCATTAGAACGATTGTTAATTAATGCACTGTTTTGTATTTTTCAATATTCATGTAATAAAAGTGATTTTTTTTAATATTACTCTTATACGTGTATAAAATATGTTTTTCTAAAACTTATTTATACATTCATATTACTTTTATACATGTATACATGTAAACTGTAGTTTCAACATTCTAGGACTACTTTATTAAATATAACTGACACACGTATCACTTTAATTGATTTTGATCAAATGTAGTAC
>JABFQC010003015.1:0-14880 GCA_022817085.1 Psilanteris sp. ZL-2020
AGCGATAGGAGGTTTCAGTTTGATGTTTGCTACAGCATTTTATTTATATTGATATAATGTCAAATTTACTTTGACTCAGTGATAATTTAATTTCTAACCTAAAATGCGAGAATAATATCGAGTACAATGTTATTAAATTATTGCAATTTTTCTTTATATAGATATACATTTATACATATTTCTATTTATAATAAAGGACGGGAAAATATCTTGTTTTTTATTTATGTTGTCACCTTTGAGAAGAAATCTTAAATGCACGATTTGTTCAACGTTGCATTTGTAGACACTGCATTAAAATACGATCGTGGGGATGTTCCCGAATTTACGTATAACTTTTGTTAGATTCCAGAGGGAAAAGACCTTCATATTTTTTATTCATATTTGTTCAAAAAAATATGGATTCCCAAAGTAATAAACAGGCGCGCCCAGATTGGGAGTGTCTTCATTTGCACCGCACGCATACACATATATTTGTCACGAAACATGAACATAATTTTCAACATTTCAACAATTTTCTTGTTTAATCATTAGTATCAGACTACAATCATATTGATGTAACATGAAAATGGAAACTTTCTAAAGACATTTTTGGTATTGAAAATCAAAACCGCTATTACTAAAGTTGTCGCTTGTAATTCTAGCATAACTTATGTCCTGACAAAAATTACCATTTGACGGAAATGAAGGACTTTCCATATCAGATTATTTATATGAAATGTAATTTATTCAGATCAATACAAATCATAAAATAACCATACACATTAATGTGAGATTATCCAGAAATTATTTATTTATGTATATATATATATATTCGTAGAGAAAGAGAGAGAGACATTTAATAGGTTCTTTTAATGTTGTTTGGTCAACAATAATATCTTTTCATCTACAAAATCTATAAAACCTTTGTTTTAAAATTGTCCATAGTAGTAGGTATTTGACGAAATTCACATAAAAACGTTAATATATATATTAAAAAAGATTGTTCATAATAAGCATAATAAAATATAAACATATATTAATAAAAAGTCCATTGTTACATTCAAATATTCTATTAATCAATTAAAAATAAAAAGTGATATAAATTATAAAGTAAGGTTGTAAAGGTAACACAAACATATATATACACATTTCAAGATATATCGGTCTTAATGGAAGAATATAGTTATCTTAATTAATACACAAACCTATTAGTTAACTGTATCTTTTAAATCATCATCAGCAACAAGACTGATTTAAAAATTGTATTGTTAAATTTAAACAATTCCACTTACTATTGACTCTATTTCAACAATATCTTTTTTACTGTACTACATTTTAAGTTTTAATGTATAGTGTTTTTAAACTGCGTATTTATCAAGAAGTTTTAAACCCGATAAAAGGAAATATATTAACAATATTTAGAAAGAATTGTATTAGACCAAATTTTCATTTCTAAATATAGAACCAATGAAAAAATGTCATACATTTCTGTCCTAAGGAACTGAGAATTTCATGAATATATACCTCACACGGAAACTTTTGTTTTATATTTTATTTTTTATAATAATATTGCGATTTACATTATATTACATGATCGTTTGTTCTTCATTTTATATTTATTATTTATGTTTAATATTTATTATTCAAAAAATTACATTCATTTCACTTACCATCAAACGTCAGCTTCAACAGAGATGGGACGCAGTTTTAATTTCTACTAAATTCTACGGAAAGGACTGTATGGACTTCGTAATGAAAACTTTTGTTTAGTATCTTTGTAGAATGGTAGTACAATAATAAACACTGAAATATAAAGCCAAACATTTTCAAAAGTTGTTCCTGCCTCCATCAGCTGGGTATGAAGATAGAGATGGAAATTAATCATCAAATAGGTTCTTTTGATATGACTTTTTTGTTTTTTTTTGTTTTTTTTTTTAATATACTTTCGATATGTTCTATTGTGACTGAAAATAAACGCATATTAAACGGCTTACAACTTTTTTAAATCGATAAATCGAATTTAAACAAAAATGAAAGACTACTACTAGAATTAAAAACGATAATAATCAGAAACATGTGTTTTTGTATATTGCTTTAGTAAATTTAGAAAAACTTGGTAGTAATTTCTAATAATATATAATTTACCAAAACAAAAATGGCTCTTTTTAAATTTAACATATTTTATATAATGCATTTATCATATTGATGTATAGTTATCCTATTTTAATAAACTAGTCCCGTACAATTTGAGAAACATTTTTTTCAGGGCATAAGTGCAAATTTTGTTTCCAATCTGTAGTAGTTACCAACAAAATCTGTTGTGAAACTGTATTGAAGTAGTACTAAATTCGTGCAGTCTATATAGAACTAAGCAGTAAGTAGTCTGACCGGTGTTATCCCATATTGAACCAACATTATAAGTTCGGTACTCAATTAATACAGAATTTCAATACAGGTTATTAGGATTTCAGTACTTTAACAATTTTGAACAGTATGTAACTTTTTACTCTATCCATTACAATTTCATGTTAATAATATGTTACAAATTCATTGTATTAATAATAATAATAATAATAATAATAATAATAAATTTAAGGTTAAAAACAATAATTCTAAAAATGAATCTGATTAAACTCGTTTTAATTTGATATCATTTGAAATGAAAAGTTAACACAGAAATGGAATAAAAAATAAACGCGATAAAGTTTAAAGCGAAAAATATATTTTATCAAAATGAATAAAACTTCACGATATTATTTCACCAATAAATAATACATACATTCATATTTTTATGTCACGAAAAATTAGCCATTCGCTCATATCCATAAATTTGTATATTGTAAAATTATATATATTTCGAAGAATAAACAAGTCAAATTTAATTTAAAAATTATAGAATTATAAACTCATCCTTGGCGAAGTTCCAATTATTTACTAACGAGATTGCAACATAGAACTAGAAAACTTTTAACGTGTTAGTGAATAAAGTATTTCATGCATAATAAACTATATTATCATGTCCATCTAAATAAAACTATCCCACTAAGTACACATGTATTTTACTCATTATATTTATTTTTTGAGATATTATTATTGTTTATTATTTCAAACGTTAGTTTATTTCAATATTACTGTACTTGAATTTACAATTGCACATTTGTAAAAAATGGTTTCAGTTGATCTATATATTATATCAATTTAATTTAATTATATTTCTATTAGTACCTTATTCTTCAATATGATATGAATTTATTTTCATTCTATTTAAGTGTCGATTGTTAATCATATACTTTTTCCATTTATTACAACACTACACGTTTGTAGTAATATAATTAAATTGGAGGTTAATATTTGTTTCGAATTCTCGATTTTCATTTATTGACTTACTATGTAAACGCATTTTGAAGATTAAATTTGCGCATGCAAAGAAAAATAGTATACGAAAAAATTGAATCTTATAATACAGACTCAGCGAAAAGAATGCATTACTTTGATGATGTCATATAATAGGTGATTGTCAAATATAGAAGAAAATTGATTCTAAAAATTTCCTCTGTATTCAGGTTTTTCAGCCAAATTTCATACCAATACGGGTGTTAACGGTTTAAAATGCAAGCGGAAAACCTCTCAATGAATATCTTGTCGTGTGTTGTATAAATGCCCTTCAAAATCATTATAAGAAGATTTATAGGGAATTTATGATTTCCGGTTAAAAAAGGAATTGGATAAGGCAATGGACTATTTTCACTGTTCAATGAAAATCATTGCTATATTATAGCTTTCCTTCGACATTTTTATGGGATATTATTGGATTCTATTTTTTGCAATCATAAAACATGGATTATCTTGAAATGAAATTAGTTTTTGTATGTTTAACATTATTTATTATTTAAATTCATATTTATATTATTTTTAGATAGAAGAATATTGTAACGATAATGGAATCTTTTTGCAAAGACGCAGAATTGCCAAGATTCTATGTTGTAACAATATGTTATAATAATAATATGAAAACATATAGACAATGGCAAGGTATAAATGTAGAAAAACATATATTAAATGGAAGAATTGAAAAACGGGAACTGCATGAAATTTATAATTTTAACAAATTTTCTGTCAGACTTATTTTAGTAAGCAAAATATGCTTGTCATAAATCTTGACAATTCTGCAAACATTAATAATAATTATTATTCACAGATTTCTTAATTAAAGTTCAAAGTTTGAATGTTATAATGTTTTACAATGAAATGCTGAAAAAGAATAACTCAAATAATACTATTCGAAGAGTAGGTTTTTACAAACAATTATTTTTGCAATTACCAAAAAATATTAATCGTGAAATTTTATTTTCAATGACCATAAGGAACACATTATTTATATAGACTAATATTTCATGGTGTTAAGACTTTTTAATTAATTTTTACATTTTGCAAGATTAAGTCTTGAAAATATGAAATATTAGTTTCAATAAATATTATTCGTCATGGTTATTCAAAATTAAATTCGAAGATTGGTTATTTTTTTGATTATTATATAACAAAAGGAATCTTTTTTTAAACTTGTATAAATACTTTGAAAATTGTTTTTGTATCTATTTTTTTAAACCACCATAGTTAATCGAATAATAACGAACTTATAGCAGCGTTCTATTACGTTCCATTACAATCTGATACATACTCCGTTGTGTTAGAAAATTGTCTGCGGTATATCAGATATAACTATATTACGAATTATAAACCAGCATACAGGATTCGTCGTTGGACAAACGTTGGCAAAGATTCTGTTCGGTGATTGCAGTCGTTACGGATAATCCGAAACAAGGTACATGGAAATCCATGGTCTTGATCAAATGGCCAAAAACAATTGGATAAAAAAATGGATTGCCGTTTAACCTGGCTGTACCAATGTTCTCACTTAGTTGTAGTACATCGACGAAATCGCTTAGTGTCTGCTGGGAATGACGTCAATTGAACGAATAGACAGTGACGAAACGTTCTTTTTCGGACGAATCGCAGTTCAGCCTATTTCAGTCCAGTGATAGCACTCGGATATATGGTATAGTTGGGAACGCGTTGAATCGTAAAAGTGTCAACCCCGCTCGGCCGTTTCATGGAAAATAAGTTCACGTGGGGTGGAATATCATTCCATGGTCTAACGGTTTTGGGGTTTTTCTACCCCAAGTATAAACACCACTATTCAATACTCGATAAAACGTGCTAAAGTTTTATCAACTGAGACGTCGTTTGATTTTTTATTTCAGTGCATTATTTGTTAACGTTAATGATATTTTCAATTATAATTCAATATTATGTATAACGTTAAAACTAGCTATAACAAATGCTAGACAGCGAATCTAATTGGCTGTAAGATTAGATTGAATCGGACAGTTAATCTTGAGATGAAATTTGAGTGTCCGAGAATCATTAGAAAAGTTTATTATTATAACGAAATGCAGTTTATCAATACGTTATGCCTTTTCATGGTTTTTATTAAAATGGTATATTCAGGTATGCATACAAATTTCTATATAGATGTCATCTATATTGTTGAAGTATGAATTATTTATTATTATATTGCGAATAAAAAAAAGTTTTGGAAAAAACATTACTTATAACTGAAAACGCGATTTGAATAGAATTATTCTTACTGCACAACATAAAACTTTAAACTTTTCGAATTCATCGAGAGTACTTTTCTTCAGTTGGTCAGAATGTTTTTTAAAAAGATATACGCTACGGAATTTGTAACTCGAACGCATTTCATGTGGGTCATTTAACCAACTATGCCTAGTAGAAATAAAGTAGGGCATGCCTTATTAGTTGTATGGCCCCGAACGGGGTGAAATCTAGTAGGCCTTATTAAGGTTTCCTGAACAGGTCCACCGAAGGATCTTGTTGGATATCGTTCATAAATCAGTATGCATAGTTTGCCCGATAAGGCTCTGATATGGTTTCCCTGATACGGTTACATATGGTATGCCTGATTAGGTCTAAATCGGGACCCAAGTTGGTTTTTGTATGTTTGAATCAAGCGGTCATTATTAGGAAAATGGATCAGGTCCTGAGTATGATGTATTGGGTTAAACTAAATTTGGTTATGATATTATGGGGCAGTTGGAAACCTTTCAGGGACCTGGTTAATTTGTAATGAGGAAAATTACATGTGGTTAAGCTATAACAAAACTATGAAAATACAGTTTGTAGTAAATGAGACGTACGGTGGAGGTACTAGCGTAACCACGAAGAGGAGTAACGTAGCGATTGCAATGGCTGTTACGTAGATGGGTTACTGCTTGTTATAAAATGTTAATTTCGGTGCATAAATTAGGGTTAAACAAATATATATATAAATATGAATAGAAATATGTTCCTGTTTTTTTATTTAACAATAAAAATTAGTAGTCTGTATCCCCTGTTCGAGGCCATAGCCAATCCATGTTTTACACCCATCTATTAGCCCTGATAAGGTTTCTAAAGAAGTCCCCTATATGGTAACAAAACTACGACCATATGGTTGTAATACTTATTATTGATTTACAATAGATAATTTTTTCGATTCTTCGAATCTGTTTAAAAAAAATGTTATGTTTACACAAGGCCATCATGTCTAGTTTTCCACCGACTTACACACAGGTTATAATCGACGCCATTTTGTAATTATAATCGAATATATCTTTGTCAAAAAAGTGTCAGTTAAAAAAATATCCGTATTCTTTCATAATACATTAACGATCAAAATCTAATAATAATACGTAGTGTTAATTACATACTGTAGTATAGCAAGATGAGTTCAAAATTGTGTTGCAATAATATAATGTTTGAATTGACAAATCTATGAAGACCGTTAGTCTTTTTTCTCATATATAATATATAAAACAATGTACCTCCAATGAAAGAAATAATTCGCACCAGTCAACGACTAGACTTGTTTCATGTGAAATTTATGTGCAAAATAAAATAAAAGTTATTTATTAAAATAAAAAAAAATATTACTTTACCAATTATAAATGACTAATTTGTAATTGCTAATATAATTATACGTACAAACAATGTTGCAATTATATTAGGTGCAATATTTTAACACGACAATATATTTTCTCGAACAATTATTTATCCCGCAAACAATTTAAATTATATTTCTCATTGTACAGAAACGCACGTTGTTAACAAATACTTATATATAGTTCTGAAAAATTTGAAATCGCCCGACAGTAACGCTTACGCTTGATACACACACTGATGATTAATGTTTATCCTGGCATTGTACATATATAACCTACTACTCATTAGTCGAAAAAGTTATTCAATTAATGAATTTAAATTAATTTGCTGCGTTTAATAGTTACGTTGAATTGTATTAAGAATACATTGAAATGTTCAATGAATAAATAAACACATTTACCTCCGAAGTAATTGTCTTACAATTTCGTAGCACTTAACTGTAGTTAACTGCGAATAAGAAAAAACTTGATACCTCTTTATATTCATTGCCTACGCGGAGCTTCTTATTTTTTATAATTAATTCCATACAACACCCCGTAGTCTCTTTACAACGAAAACCAATTTAGATCACACATTTACCCAAACGTAAATATACTACATATGAACTGTGAATATTTAACACGTCGCATAACATTTTCCAACAAAAGTTAAATATTCGATGTGCCAGGTGACTTGTTATCAATAAATGTTGAGTGCAAATATGAAAATCAACTTTCTCACGAAACTCCGAGCCCCTTGGCGTATACCATAAAAGGTCGCGCGCTTTATCACACTGTTTGAAAGAGAAAAAAATAAATAAAAAAGGAAGAAAAAAAGGTAAATACTTTTATTGAGATAATCAACGAACATTTTGCACCGTTTGTGTATTTTCGGTTCTGCAAAATACACCGCGTTACGATGAATCGTATATATAATGTCGAGCAAAATATCTTTATATATATATATATTTTTATACAAAAAAAGTATATATATCTGACTTTCAGTCAAATATAAAAAGGATGTGGCATTTCATCCAGATTACTTTTTGCTCGTTTTGTAAAGAGTCGACACAATGGTTGGTTCCATTGCATTTTATTGCTGCCATTGAAAAGTCCCTTTCCTTACTTTTATTGAAGGATTTGATCGATTATTTAACAATTTCTAGTCGTAAATTTATAATAGCCGCTTCTTCGTGGTTTATTTATTTCTTTGTTTGATCAACTTCGTTCGGCGCGAATTCGTGCTCGGCGAAAGTTATTTAACGACTCGTATTGTTCTGGTCACTGTGCCGTTACGTTCGACTGCTTAACGGACAATGAATATATTTTTCGTGTAATTAAATATTTTTAATTGGCTTTACTCGTGGCTCCAGTAATGTACGATCAAATTTGACACGCAGCGCTTTTGAATTCGCGCAACTTCCATATTCCGCGAATGCCTCGCTTTCGGAGCGCCCGACACGTATATGCATTTGGAGTATGTCCAAGAACATGTCAAATTTGCGTATTTAATGGAATAAAGTAACTGCCAATAGTTTAATATTATTTATTGTTCCGCGTTTTTGTGTTTTCGCCCGATCGGGACGGGCTCGAAATTAATATCATATTTCTGAGTTTTTGGCCGGGCGTGAGTCATTGTTCGCGATTTTATAGCTCGGATAAATTAAACGGGCAGTTCCGCAACGCGCAACGAAAGGCGCGTTTCAAGTTTAAATGTGTATTAATAATTAATATAAGGAAGACGAAAGTTGTTTGATACAATTTTGTCGTTGGTTGAGGTTTCGCGCGGACCTGCGAACCCGGCGATGTTTAACGTCCAATATGGCAGATTAATTGGAAAACCCTCCGCTATTTTAATAGGCATCTGGCCGAGAGATAGTAATCATTCATACATGTTTTTAGATAGCCGTGTTTTACAAGAATGATAAATTTTCTAACAGCCACAACCGAGCAATACAAGCAAACCGAAACGCGTTGAGTTGAAGCAGGAGGTGGCGTTCGGGTAACTAATCGTGGTAAATTATTGTTATCTCGGTATGCTGTACAACTCTCTTATACAAACAGTAATTACACATCTGCGTTGTGCGACCTAGAACAAACCGTACCGACTGCATTCAGCAGTAATTGCATACAGACAGTGCATATATTAATATTGAGATCATTATTAGATTAATCTCATTCTTTAATTTACGTTTTTTGTTTTCTTCTTGCTCACTCCAACAACGAAATTGTAATTTTACGAATTACGGTTACGCGGTTATTAAAATGTAATATTTGCGAAACAAGCGAACAAAATAATTAGTTTTTGCTTTGAAAGGGAGAAAGAAAGCTCGAGTGTCTTTAAATAATATGCCATTAATTTGAAAAAAATAGAAAAAAAGAAAGCAAAAAAAACGAAAGAAAAAAATCAAGTAAACGTTTTCTACAAAACTTTCCACATATTGACTCATATTAAAGTATATATAGTTCTAATTTTCTTTTTCCTTTATTTATGACTTATTCTCTTAATACTTTTCCTTCATAAACTTGTATTCCATGAAATTTATCAAATATAAAATTAAGACTTGAGAGTTTACGAGAAACCAGTTTTATTGTTTCATATAATAAAATATTTTCTTTTGCGCAACTTAAATTTAGTTCTGCAGTATACTTACTAAGCTTCACAATATAATTAAAGAAGTATAAAACACCGTGTGTAGTTTATTTATGATAAACAAAGATGCAAAAAATTAAAACACGCGAGTCAAATGTGGCTATCGATCCTATTTTTTTTGTTATTTTTTGCGACGCTTTCCAATGAATTGATCTCGAATTATACGTAAACAACGAGATGTTTATAATTTAAACAAATTGTTTTATAACAAATTAATCATTTATTATAATATGTTGTGTAAATATAATAAATAACATGTAATATTAAAATTATTATTAGTTTGCGTCTCTCAGGAATAATCAAAATTGTCTTTTATATCGAAATACTTCAGTGCGAGTATTTGAATAGCTTTTGATACTTTTTATAATATTAAATTAAAAAAAAAACAACTCATCGTACATCTTTTAATAAATTCGTACAGAATAAAAACTTTATCTTGATAAAACACCGTAAAAGATTTGTTTACTCGTTACATCGAGTACAAAAAACATACGCAAATATCTTAATCTAATTTAATTGTGTCCCTTTTAAGACCGAATTTAATTCAATCCCTGGATTGAATCGTGAAAAGCACACGGTGAGTTTTCAATGACCATAATGTAGCAAATAAAAAATTGAATAGATAATAATTATCTATTTTGAATTTTAAAACACTTTCAACGGATATATAGAACAATAATTGCAACGAAACCTCTTCTAATGTTTTTAGCTGAAAGGGGAAATGCAGTGCTTGTCTTTTAGAACTTTAATGCATTTATCCAATGGAACAATTCGATTATAATAAGAAAACTCAGGGTAAATGTAACCTCTATGTTTTTACACTACAAACCGTTTGAAATGCAAATTATATCACTTTCTTTATTTCACGTTACATCGTACAATTCGAAAATAATTACGTTTAATATTCTAACTTTTTTGCATTGACATTAAATGCTTTTCGCAACGAACGTTACTTTTTATTGGTCATCCCGAGGATATTTCAAAAGAAATTATATATTAGATTTCATATTTAAAATTATCCTTATGCAAATATACTTTCGCAATAATAAAAGTAATCACAAACTTGTTTTTACATCGGATCTTTTCCACCGTATACATATATATATATATATATATAATAATTAATTTGTCTTATAAGCTTTAAGAGTTAAAGGACGTAAGAAAAACAGAAACGCGTGTGTTAGCGTTATTATATATACGCAATTTGGTTGAAATATAAATTACTTAATCAAAGAAAATATATTTAATATTACGTTCAACTTCATTTCAGCGGGCACGGAAATGCATGTAAAATACAGTTTTATACATTTCCGAATAAAAATTCTATGACAGCTATAAAAATGTGAATTTAATTTTGCAGATTATATTTAGGTAAAGCACGTGGAATTATAAATCACACAGATTGAATTTTAAATGTTTCCAACGATTTCGATTGCGGCATAAAAGCGTAACGCATTAAGTTCAATTAAAATGCCAATTTAGTTATAATACAACATTTGCACAAATTCGTTGCGATTAAATAATATAAGTATCCAATCATGCCCATTCGCGCGGCGGCGTGTTAAATTGTATCAAAAAAAAAGAAGGAAAAAAAAAACAAAAACAAATAAAATAAAATTGATTTAAAAATTTCACGCACGACACTACGCGTTTCGTAACACTATCGAAGCACAAAAACAATTATTTGCGAAATTGAAACAAAAGTTTCCTTTTCCACCGAAACCCCCGACATGAATAATTGTTGAATCGTAACTTTCTTTTGAACGCGATTTTCAATATTCGAAACGGTTTTTCACCCGAACCTTAAGCACGAGAGGCGAGAGCGTAGCCTCGTATATTGACCGGAAACGGTGCCACCTCCTATCTTGGTAGGTTGACCCGAAGTCAGTAACTGAATTTTCAAACTATTGACATCCACGTGAAAAGATACGCCATATATCGCACACGGTGAGCGTGTATCGAGCGTCTGCACGTTCGTGGCAGCGAAACGTGACTTTCTGGTTTGCCGGTCCTCGGAAAAACTTCCAGTCAGCATCATCCTCAAACGAGAGCTTCTTCTATTTCTCCTATTTCTTCCATTCCCTCTGTTCCCTCGCAGTAAACACGGTCACGTAAAGTTCCCTGTCAAGCTATTGAATGATTTGCTGCTCGGATGTTATGACCACTCATACCGTCGGCCAATCGCGACTTTTACGACGCTTACGAATAAGTCGCGTCAAAGACAAAACGTAAAAA
This sequence comes from Psilanteris sp. ZL-2020, assembly GCA_022817085.1. Classification (NCBI taxonomy): domain Eukaryota; kingdom Metazoa; phylum Arthropoda; class Insecta; order Hymenoptera; family Scelionidae; genus Psilanteris; species Psilanteris sp. ZL-2020. The sequence continues at coordinate 11,848 of JABFQC010003015.1, forward strand.
CGGACGCTGCGCTGTCATTTTCGCCCGCCAATTTGCTCCGTTTTTTGCTACGCTTTTTTTGTGTTCTGTTCTTTTGTTTCGAGCTGGTTTTTTTTTCTATGTTGTTTTCACCCGCGCGTCGCCGCTCTTTGCTGAAATAATGCCGCCAGACTGGTTTATGTTAATGCAAACATAGGCACGCAATTTATGCGCGGTCCTAAAAGCAAATGCAAGAATTCGCTCATCGACACCCTTCCGCAAGATCCGCGCTTAGACCGAATCACGATTACCGGGAATCTAATTTAGCCGCGTTGCCAGCTTCGCTTTGGCGTCGCCTTGCACTCTGCAATAAATTTTCGCCTATTCTCAAGCACCCTCTGGAGATCGGTAGCCCATCTAAACTTTTCCCTGCTTCCCTTTGACGCTGACAATATCGCTCGTATCAGAAGCGGCGTTAAAATAAAACGCATAGACACGGTATAATGAAACACTTGCCATTCTGTTGATGCAGCAATTTGTATCTCGGGACATAAAAAAATTGTTTTACGAGTTTGGTGTAAGTATTTTGTATGGCAGTATCAAATCAAATTATCCGCTCATAAAATATTGATTAAGACGTTAAACGCTGCTGGCAAGCGAATCGGTTTTTCGAAATGTTAGGTTGGTTTAAGATGAAATATAATAGTCACTATTATACCGACGGTTGCAGATTTACTTAATAAAATCGAATACTGAAGAACAAAAGTTTGACAACAAAACGTACATGGATGTCTATTACTTTTTATATAATTTCTAAAGGAAAAGTAATCATTAACTGCAATCTTTTGATCAAAATACGCGAACTCGTTTAGGAGCTGAGAAAAAGTCTAGTTTACGAAATATAATAGCGAATTTGTAAGTTTGCACATAAATTGTTTCCCAACTTTATAAAATTCATCTAATTTTTAAATAAATGAAAATCGAATATATAAAAATCATAAAATCAACAAACCGTAACTCTGTGGAGTTATCGTCTTTCACGTTAAGAAGATTCTTTGAGTCTAATGTAACGGAATAGTGATTTCTTTTATTGTAGTATTAAAATTTGTTTTTTTATAAAATACAAGTATATGCAAACATTTTTTGATGATGGGAAATTATTTTTATATAATAAATTTAAATTTTCAAATGAAATTCTTGATGGAATTAGTCGAATCGTTTTTGATCACCTCGAAAATGAAACTACTATTTACGGTTATAATATTATGTTAAATTGAATTCCTTAACATTAAATAATTTCAATAAAATTGATAAAATGTGCGTATGTACGAAAAATACCTGTATTAAATAAATTATCGAAACTATTACGAAATCTGTAATATCTGTCAAAGTCGCTTAGAGAAATACTTTGAAGGGGTTAGTTTTTTTAAAAACAAAAAGAGTAATGAAAAGTAAATGACATACTGTTTTTTGAGTAACAAATTTCATTTTTTAATTTTAATTTTGCGTTATGATTAGAATGTTTAAAAGACCATTGAAAACAATAATTATTTATTTAGCAAATGCGTATAAGATTTACGAATGTTAGGGCCCTTTATTTATTATATTGAATCTGATAAATTGTACCATACTCTAGCTTATGTACGTAAAATAAACATATAAAAATGTAAATAAATGCGATAAGTTAAGGTTTAAATCTACTAAAAGTTTAACAAAAATTTCAAGTATATTAAGGTATGGTGAAATTTTTAAGATTTTTTTCAGTATAAAAATATATCATAAACTTTATCTCAATTTTTTAGACTTTTATAACATTTCAACATGAATTTTATGGTATTACATAAAAAATATTCAGTAATTTTGTAAACATCCATTGAAACACGCGTCAAACTATTGTAGCGCATATTTATTTATATCATATCATTTTTATAGTATATTCCAATTTCATTGAGTTAATTAATTTTAGTTTAATAATAAAAGTAAAAACATCTGACATGTATAAAAAATTAGCAGAATTGATATTTTAAAATGTTTAAAAGTAAAGACAAAATGTAAAAGCTAGTGTATGATATGTTAATTTGGGCATCATTTTGCTTAATTGAATTATATTTAGATTATATGAAATATGCAGAATAATATTCTTTGTATGGTATGAAACAAGAGTATAAAACGGAAGAATGCAAAATCTCATGCATATTTGTAATGTAATATTAATCCGCAAAAATGTAATATACGTAAAATAGAATACTAAATAAATAATTTACGACTGTATCTTGTAAGTAGAGCATTGTATGTCAATAATATAAACGCAATGGTAAAATATTTATTATAACTTCAAAACCACTAATTATACATGGTAAGATAAAAGTGTTCCTTTGATATATAATGTATTTTCTACAATTAAATATTCTGGAGTAAAATTCTTTGTAAAAATTAAAATTTATTTTTCATTTTCATAGTTTCATGAATTACTACAAAAACCCCGAGTAATTATTAAATTCAAAGAAATATTTATTTCTTTCATATGTATTTTACGAATTCAAACGTGTAATCCGCATTTCAAAGAACAGGTTCAAACTTTAGTTTGATATTAAAATGCTCGTTTTCATATACTACATTAAAATCTAGGGCACTTGTTAAAAATAATAGTAAATTATATTTTTTGAAAAACAACATTTGATTACAAATATATATTTTTTAGTACGTATATATTCAAAATATATTAGTAATAATAATGATATATAAAGTGTGTTTTGTTATATATTATTTTTTATCCATATATTGCTGTAAATAGAATTATTTCAGAAACATATTTGTAATATATTGGAAATATGTTTATATTATATTAGCAATATAATCGAAATACATTTTTTGTAGAAAAATATATTTATTTTTACTAGGATAATTGTGTTAAAAAGGTAAATTAGCTTGATAGCTTGTACATTAATTTATCGACATTTATGATAAAGGAAATAAAATACATTTTGAATGTGGAGTTTAATTTTTGAACTATTATATTGTAGTATAATTTGTACTTATAATACTTATAAAGTAATAATATGTTCGAATTATAAT
>JABFQC010003016.1:0-14878 GCA_022817085.1 Psilanteris sp. ZL-2020
GTATATAAATATATGTTATAATATATCTAAATAGAAATATGTTTACATCTATTTCATGTTTTCTGCAGGCATATTACGCGTCGATTTGAAAAATAAAGATACATAATGAAATTGTGTAAAATATAATAATAATAATAAAGATTAACATATGGATAAATATTAAAAAATACATATTAAAATATAAAAAAAGAAATTTTAATTAGAAATAATTGTTTCTTTTATTGTAATTTTTACAAGTATTCATCTTTAATTAATATATAAATTATTATACTATAATTATGTAAATTGAGAAATTTAAAAATTTATAATTATTAAAATTTATATTTACTTCAATCAGGATTATAGGCATATATTTATATATATATATATATAATTGTAGAATAATAAATATACGTGAATTTTTCAATTTAATTTATTATTTGTTGGTTAATAAAAACCAATTCTATTATACATAATAAATTAATAATGTTCTATAGGATATGTGTTAACCGAATTTAACAATAGTTTATAATAAGAATAAGTATATTCTATATTTATAAAGGGTAATAATGCATTTTCTATGTTAATTGTTATTGGTTAATATTAAAAAGAAATATTTTAAAATACACAGAATAATATAACTAAAATTTTACTAAAATAAACGAAACTGGATGTATATTCTAAAACTGAAATACACTGTATAAATTACAGTAAAAATGTAGTATAAATATATTACAGTATAATATATCAATATAAAAGTAAATATCATATTTATGGTACAATTTTATAATTTATCAGATAAAATTATTTTGAAAATATATGGTCCTGTTTAGTTTATTTTATAGTAAAATGTTGTTTTTCCTTGTAGAATATAATAAATATTTACTTATATAAAAATTATATATATATATTATTTATTTCTATAACAATCTATTGTATTAATTATATAAATGGTAGTTTGTTTGAAAATAGGAAAATTCTGAGTAATATTTAAAAATATTTACATATAATCTTACGTAATTGACTTTCATAATAAAAATATTCTTTTATTATTATTATTATTATTATTTATTTATTTATTTATTTACCTACAATTTACGCTTTAAGGAAATCCCCTAGTATAAAAGATATTGCTTTATAATAATGCAAAAAACCGAAATTCGAAGGGCAGATTACTACAAAACTAAGAGAAATATAAGAACTATTGAAGAGATATTAATACATTCTTTTTGTGAAAGAAGATCGTAACATATGTTCGTTTTTAAGTATTTCTAAAATAAAATCAATTATCAATAAATTTGATCGGTGGTACGTAATTGCATAAATTTGAAATATTTCCAACAATAGAGCGAATTTAATATTTATACAATCAAATTGTACAAATATTTGTTGACTTATAAATTTGAATTTTACAATATTACCCGCTATGAATCATAAACAAAGCACACTGCACTGCGCATACGCAAACTAAAAGCTAACATTCTCTCTTATTTTCAGGCTACAAGTTTGTGGAGGGGATTGGATCGTTACAAACGACTACCCTAGGATTAAATAATAAGAAATAATTTAATAAAAGTAATTGGATAATTGATAGTATAAAAATTATTAAAATTTACTTATGGAAATTATTTTATAAAATATAATGTAATTTATCTAAAAAAAAAATAAATAAGTCATTGCGTGTCACAATGATGAGTTCAAACGCACTGATTGGTCGAGAGTCACATGACCTGTACTAAGTGGGGGAAGAAAGTAACAGGCGCTATAAGTTTAGTAGTATGTGACGCGTGCCATTACCAGCATTTTAGAGAAGACAGTCAAAGAGTGAGCTGTGGCGAGATAGAGAGGTAGATAGATAGAGAGATAGAGAGTGAGAAAGAAGGAATCGTGAGTGTTATTCAAGTTTGACTGCAGTATTTAGATTTGTATAATCGGTTTCGCGGACTCGGAAGGGACGATCCTGCGATCAAGGATTTCAAAGCATTCGCACTTACGTACATATACACACACATTATACACCAGAGTATATATATATACATATATATGTATATATATATATATACACACATATACATACACAAACACGAAACGCGAGTGATAAAAAACAGGCAAGAACTAGCGTCGCATAACGCGAAGCAACACAAACAAAAGGAGCTTAAGTTGTGTGCACGCCAGAGTGTGCGTGTGCGAATTCGTGTGCCTGTGAACAAATCGCGCGTTGCATTCCGAGTCGAAAACCGAAAACGACAGAAGTGACTTGAAAAAGAAGCTTTAAGCAGTGAATAAAGGGTGACCTTAAGGTCATTGAATGTGGTCAAAATCGTCAAGTGAGTGTAGAAGGAGGACTATTCGATATTGGAAGATCATCGGTCCTAGGTAAGCATGATAAAGAATGATGTGTATTCTTTTAGCTGTTAACTTTCGACAAAGTAATTAGTACTACTACAGGTTTGTAGCAAAATTTATTTTAAAAATACTGCCAATATTTTACTGGCGTTCCAATCTCATTTATAGCATACTGTAATGTATTTTAAAAAGTATACTGCAAAATCAGTATAATTTTATTTCAAATACTGACATTAACATTAATAGTGTTTCGTTAGTAAAGCAAAGTTGATTAACAAAAAAATTATTAAATTATTTAGTACAATTTAGATTGTTTATAGTAGCTTTGTAGGACTCTAATGATTAGTAAACAGATTATTTGGACCAAATATTCATTAACAGAGAAATTATTAGTCAATTTAATCATAGGGTTTATTATAATCTATATGTAGGCTTCTTATATAAAATGTAGTTATTAATTGAACTTTTTAACTGAAGAAAATATTGTTAATATAAAACAATATATATGAGAGTATGCAATTAAGTTTTCATAAAATTATTAAATAATTTATTATAATTTTAGGGTTACTATTGTAGGTTGTATAAAGATATTAAGTTTAATTATTTATTTAAATAAAATAATAATATAATACCAAAATAACAATTTTAGTTATTAAAGGAGGATATTCTGTTCTACTGTAAGGGTTTAGTGTTTCTAGCTACATTATACCAAATTGTTGTTTAATAACTTGTAATTATTTCATTATATATTGTAATTATGGGTGATTATTTTAATTAAAAAAATTAAAACAATTGTAACAAAAAGCTGACAATTTATGTAACAAAATAAATTTACATAAATATGTTATTTTTTACTTAAGAAATGTCCTTTTCACAAAACATTGCAGTATATAAGCAGTTAAAGAATATAATATAATTTTTTTAAATATTATGTAGTCCTTCTTTACTAACAAATTATCACCATCTGTTTACTATATTGCACTGAAACTACAACCTATAATTTAGGAAAGTTTTTACAAAACGCAATAAAATGTACTTGTATGAAACGGTAAATTTTGGAAAGTACTCTACAAAAACACAAAATAGGAATATTCAATTTGACCATAGTAATTGGTACTACTGCAAAACGCTTGATGGCTTTATGAATCTGATTTTAGTTTGGTGCCAACGAAAGAAAGAAGTTAGGAACGCTGACTCGGACCTCATCAGACTTGACGCGCAAGCAATTTCCATTGCAAGCGCTCTGTCCTGGATATAGACGATTATTGCGCAGTTAGCGAGCTCACTGGGACCAGCCGAGAGTTGAGGCTTCTCGCGCATTTTTAGCCGAGGTTTGTTGCTATGGTGTTACAAGAAATATATTTCTTTTAATATTATTTTTTTTTGACATGAATTAATTACTAAATTATAATATCAAATATTTGTTATTTATTATATACTTATTATACATTATTATTTTTTATTATTGAAGTTACAATAAATTATTAACAACTGTTTTATAATTACAATTATAAAATATATAAAAAAAATAATACGATTCCTTGTACTATTTTAGTACAATAATTGTAAATAGGCTGGTATAACCAGCATATTGAATTCTAGTAAAACTATTAAAATACTTTTTTTTGCTTTTTTAAGTTAATTGTGATTTAAATAATTTTAATAGAATATTGAGTGTAACAAATAATATTTAAAATGTTTAATAATAATATTATTAATTAATTTAATGTTTGTAAATAATGACTGATAAATAATTATCTTAACTCTTATAATGATAAGAAATTGTATAATGAATGTACCATGATAAAAATATAACAAAAAGTTATAACTAAACTTTAATTATATTAATTTAAATTTTATTATTTATAAAAGATATATTTTATTTTAATAAATTTATAAAGTTTATGATATTCTTCTATGTTAATGTTAATTTCGTATTTTATAGCTACACAGAATTTATAGGTATTATTATGTGTATTTTAATCATGATCTCATAAAAATAGATTTCTTTTATCTTGTATTATTTGAGTTTGATTAATTATACTTAAAAATATATAACTGTTCAAATTTGATTCGATTGGCAATGTAGATAAAATTGTAAGTTTATAAACGCATCTTAAAAGAAAACAAAAAATCCAAAAATGATTTAATAGAAAAAGTGTTATTTATTTACATTCTAATAACTTAATAATTATAAAAAAAATTTTACAAGTAAAAATTTAATTTTTGATTAGTTTGTATTTTTTGTTGATTGAATTATTTGATTATATTTTGCATATATTTTGGTCTTTATTAATGTAAATAAATAAGGAAATAGGATATGTTCCTCTGTAAGTTTTTGTGTACTATACAAATAATTAGGGCCATTTTTTCTAAATAATTTGATTCAAAATAATCTTTTTTTTATTATATATATATTTATATATATTTTTTGTATAGTACTAATCATTTTATTTTATTTATGATTCTATTATTATTATTTTTACATTAAATAGACTAATAATAAAATATAATATTATGAAACCTTAAATTTATTTATTAATTTCTTTTTTTATCAATGTATTGTTCAGTTAAAATTAATTAGTTTAATTGAAGAATGAAATATAAAGTATAATTGAAGAATTTGAAAAATAGTTTGTGTTTTGTTAACTTGTCACTGAATTTTAGGTTAATAATTTTATATAAATTCTGATCATTGGTCAAAGATTTTTTGTATGTGTAAAATAATAATAATAATTATAATAATAAAATAATATATAAAAGGCAAGTTTATTCAACCAACATTACCTTGAATTGTATATTATATAATTTAAATTCTTTCTCCTAGATAGATCGAGCAGCGAATTGAATCAAGTCAGTATAATCAGTGTACAGAGAATTCATAATTGATCCGAGCCATGACGAACTCCACGCCCAAAATAAATAACAAAGTTGAAAGGCATTCGCCAAAATGGAGTGGAAAGAAACGTAGTCCATCAAGTCGCGGTTCTTGTGGGCCATCTTTAAAATCATCGCCGATGAACATACAATATCAAAGCAACAATAACTACACAAGCCCAATTAGCAACAGTCCGAAGAATCATAGTCCGATATGTATGACAAATAAGAACTCAAGGCGTAGTTACCAGTCATCATCACAGTTGACGCGGAATGAGAGTCCGCGAGGTAGTCCCACAAACAGCGGTTATTATGCCGGCGCAAAGTTCTCAGAACCTCCATCGCCGGCAAGCCTCCCAAGGCCTCCATTACACTGGACCGCGGAAATGGTGAGTGATTGTCGACAACAGGTGACAGCTAGTTGTACATTCACTGAACATCTGAAGATGGTTCTGAAGGTACAGGCTTGATACTCATATGTTGATGGGCCCAGCCTGGTACAGGTATTTCACTCCCCGGTGGAGCGATTACCTACTGTTTTCATCACTAATTGGGAATATTAAATGCACCATTTATCTTTCCATCATCAATCATCAGTCAACAATGGGATCATTCGCAACAACCGAAAACTAATTATTAATGATTAACAAAGCCAATCTCGTTTCGATATGTATGACACGTTCAAACATCGAACGATCCATGCTGTGTATAATGGTAAATGTATGTATTTTAGATTATTGTATAATTAACGTATCAACACAATCACTGACACAACATTCACTTAACAACAAAGCCAATTTTTTGTACTCCATCCAATAATGGAAGGATTGTACTAATGTCAACCGTTCCGTGAAGCAGCGTACAAGTTTCTTTAACAATGCGCTTCAATAGTCTTTCGATTACTAGTCGTTTTATTTGCAAATCTAACTGGTGATATTGCGATCGTAATTGCGTTATGTGACTCAAGTAACTAAATTTATTAGTAGTATTTGTTTAGTGTAAGTCTGTCATTGTATTATATTAACGGAAAAAATATATTTCTATTTTTGTTTGACTATTTTCGGGCTACTTAAAAAAATTCGCAAGCTTTATATCGACTATTATTGAGATCCTTATCGATATTGATTCTGCAGAACTTTGCAACCGCAAGTCAGATTTCTCGATTGTTCTACATATTTCTCTCGGGCGTATTCTATTCTCCTTTCTTTTTATTTAAAAATGTTTTATTTCCTCGCGGTCTCGCCACAACTGATACATTAAATCGCGAAGAAAAAGTATTGTGGTAATTCTGAAACGAAATGACTGATTGTGTATTAGGAGGGGTGATTGTTATTGTGTAAATGAAAGCATGTATGTGATAATCAGCGTGGATGCGCACTAAAGCGGAAATTTGTCCCATTTATGTTCCCAATGTCATTGCGCCACTTTTTCATACGCATTTAGATTGTATAGTAGTTTTGATTCAAGTTATAATTGAAAAGTAAGTGGCAGAATATATTATGGGAACAATGTAGATTGGATATGATTTTTAATAACATTAAAATTGTTTGTATTCACACGATGGGGTTAATGCAACAAATTCTTCTGTTATATTTATAACAATGGTCTTGTCACCATGGTGCAAGACCATTTCGTTTAAAATTGATAAAATATTTTTGTATCTTCATTGATTGTATAATACAGTTTTTAATTTTTTTATATACATTCATTCTTAATGTATTATTTTTTGTTAAATAGATTATAATAAACTTCAAGTGGCGCTTTACATTTTTTTATTTTTTTTTGTTACTATTAGGTTTTGTAATTATAATTTTTATATTTAAAGAGGATATAATACATCTAAAGCGGGCATACAAAAATAGTAGTTAATTTTCTCTACTTAGTCATTGAGAAAAGTGACAAGTTATTATATCAAATACATGATAAAAATGCAAGTCACCAATGTGCAATGCCTAAATTTGATTTTGGTCTATATAATTATAGTGATTTAGTTTTAGGTGAAATTAGTTTTCTATAATTAACAGCTATCAATATTTGACTCTCAGTCCTTTATTTAAAAAAATAATTGTAACATGGAATATTACATATATATCCATCAAGTTTATTTTCGCAGGTCTAATTTTACTATTTGCCAGAATAGTCTCTTAATATTTTAAGTTATAAACTTGATGGTTGTCGACTTTGGTATTTTCCATTGTCTACATAGTATAAGAAAAATAGTTTTATATTGAAATCTTGTCGAATCAATAATTTTTTGACATTAAAACATTACTTTTTTTTGCGTGAAGCAAAATTAAAATTTTATAAAAAATAATTTTAAAATTACATAAATAATGTTTGTAACAACTGAGAAAATTATTTGTTAAATCATATGATTATGAAACATAAGAAATATAATGCAAATAAAATGATACCATATAACCAGAAGTTAATTGATTTTTTTTTATATACTTGAATATTTGTATTTGATTCGACAATTTTTGAATCTTTATCAGCATTGAATAAAATTATGAATCACACATTTGAAGCTTTAATAAGGTCCTTTGGCCTCATCTTTTGATATACAGCTCGCAGATACATAAATTCCCTACCTCGAAGGAAGTAGATGAATTTTCTCATCAAAATGTAAATTTAAATAAACAAAGATATGTAAGTATTGAAACATATTTTGTATATATATATTTGTATTTAATCTATACACATATATATACAAACATATTAACTGAAGAAACTAAAGAAAATCCATATAAAATAATCCATAAACTATTTTATTCTTTGCGTGTGATTTATATATTTTAGTTATATACTATAACTCAGTTAGTTCCATCATTAATATTGTTAATAGTTCTTTTCCATTAAATATGTAATAATTTAAACCATCAAATTTTATGACAACCAACAAATATTAAATGTTAAAAGAACAGGTCTCAAGCTTTATATTATTTGTCAAGGCAAAGAGCGTGATAAATATGTAAATGGAAAGAATTGAGGTCTCAAATGAATGATGAAATTAGCTGTGATGATTCTATAGGTACTATTAATTTTTAATTAATAACTGAATTGATAAAAATATATTATATATACACACAACACCGTACACATATAGTATATATACTATACCTGTATATGATATTAAGAAAAAAGTAATTAACTGTATAATTGTACGATGATAATAATTTTAATAATGTATTCAAGTAATGAAATGCGACAGAAACATCAATGTATTGAAAGCGCTGTGATCAGTTAATTATAAGCAAAGTTTTTCCGATGTGAGCGCCAGCATTCTTCAGTATCGCGCAATGATTTGTAATTTACTGTGCTGTTAGTTCTAAATGAATATATCCCTAAATTGGCCAAATAACTTAGTTTGTAAATATAAATCAAAATAAATTTCAATATAATTATTAAACATTAAAAAATTGTGTTTATATATTTCTTGCTATATAAAAAAATTAATTTAATATTATTTATGTATCATTTAATCAAAATATAAATAAAATTTGTTTAATTGCGTTGAACTAAGGATCTGTTTTATGCAGGGATGAAGAAAGAACTGACTGGATTGTAAATAATATATTTACGTATATATATATATATAAATATTATATGTATATATACATGCAAATATATAACATGAGGAGCTATTTGTCGATTGCTGATAATTAAAGATAAAGATAAAAAAGTTTTAAAAATACAAAAAAAATAATACAAAATAAGCATAATAAATGACAGTGATTGCAACACGGAAGCAGACATCGCTTTTTTTTTTCCTTGTTGGAAATTGTCCTACAGTCGCTCCCGTTTTGCTGCGTTTTACCATATTAATATGGTGCAACGATCGGCTGAATAATTATAATTGTGCCGGTGATTGATAAGACCATCCTCCAATAATGATGATTAACAAACAGGGGTTTAATGAAATAAGCAAATTTGTAAATATTTGTAAATTGTATTTAACTCATGAATGGGGGAACGAAATATTTATACACAAAATTTGATACTGAAGGCCGACGTGATTCAGATCAGACCCTTAAGTATCAGCGTTGAATAATTCTTTGAATAGTTCTACACGGAAACTTTTCATCCGAGTTGCGTCGGCATTTTTACGCGTGACATTTCGGAGCGGTCGATAATCGCTTGGCACGCAATGTGATATTGCAAACGTACAAAACCGGTCGTCGCGATAGACTTCATACATATAAAACAAACAGGAAAAAGTAAGAAAACGCTGAATTTAAAAAATGAACAAACATAAAACCTGTAAATGAAAAGCAGAAGCAGTTAAGCAAAATTAATAAAATGCGATGTAGGATCTCAAAATGTCGACATATATGTATTAATTTTAGTTAACAAGGTATCACGATTCTATGAAATTTTTTCAAAAGTATATTAATAAGAAAAAAATGTGTATATATAAAATTATATACATAAAAAATACAAAAAAAGGTGTAATGTTAGGAGGGGGGAGGGAGAAAAGAGAAACAAAGCGTATTGTAAAATGATAAGAAAATATTGTAGCGCATTGATGAAGAAACGCAGCTATAAATTTATAAATATGACACAAGACACAATACATACATACAAACACAGCGAACCAAATAAGTTTAAGCCTTAAATTTAGAAAGATCGAAATGAAAGAATCAAAAAGAGACGTGAGAGTGACATGTACAAAATGATTAATTTTTTTATATAAGAACATATATATAATTTGTCAATTTTGCATCGGCATCGATCAACATTATAAATTGCATGCAGTAAAGAATACTTACACAGAGATAGTTAAAAACTTGTAAAATGAATGATATGAAAAATCACAAAATTGTCAATATACAAAACGACGTGCCGATAGCGCTCTCTGTACTCTTTTTGCGTCGATTTAATACTGCGATAACCCATGCGTGCAAATATAATTTCCTTCATTATCAGAAAGTTAAATTTGCATCTATGGTAGTTTGGTTAAGAAACAATGAAAATAAGAGAAGGAAATTATGGATGAATTGTACGTTAATCAAAGAGAGCGCTGTCTCTCCGACGACTTTTTCGACGTTTCTTTTCCTGTAGAATTAAGAATTCATAAAGATAAGCCTGCACGAATGATTGCTCATTAAAGCAATCAAGGCAGAACGTACTGATTACTTTAGCGTTGCGATTTGTCTGTTTGCGTGAGTGAATGAAAAACCGCATGAGTGTTCCAATAAATGACGAAAACAAATTATATAAGAATTGATGCAGACAAGGTATGATCTTCCTGTCGGGAAGGATGCGTTTTTAAAACGAGCGAATCAATTTTTTCGACAAAATAAAACGCGTCCAATCGCACTATTCGCGATATTCGCGTGCGGATCTTCGAACGATATGTAAAATAAGTAAATCCGAACTATTGTTCATATTTAGTTGAATATCCTCGCGCGTTTCATCCCGTTCCTTATTTTTCGTACCGTAATTATAATTTGTACTGTTAAGATAAAGTCTGTTTCCTGTCTGTCGAACAAACAACAGCCAAGACGTTACGTTTTGTATGATTTTTGTTAAGTTAGATTAGGGTTGAGATTGATTTTTAGAGAGAAAGTCGATTAATTTCGAATAAGATTGTATACTTCTGTGATTAAGACCCCAAATGCGGCATTTTGTTACGCGCAACGACACGGAAATAAAAAATACACTGTACTTCGTTGTTATATCGGCGAAATTTAATCTAGCAGGTGTTTAACCGTTCTATGAAGATTTAAAGTGCTTCGAGTGACGGTTGATTTTCACGTTAGAGCGATGGACGTTCTTTTTGCCGTTCAAGTGTTTTGGGTTTGGCTTAAATAAAGTAACAGTTCAGTGACTTTTTGTCAACTCGACAGAACAATCGCTTAGAAAGTTGGAGAAGGAAAGATAACAATGCGTTAACGGCTGTGTAAAACGGATTATATTTTGATAGACGGGAGAACGATAAGAAGAGGAAGAAATTTTCAAGAAAAAAAAAATACGACGAAGAGAAGAGGATACTTTTTACGAAGTGAGAGAAATAGTTGAAGATGGAGCCTCGAATGTCGAGGAGATGTTGATCTTGATATATATGTGTATATATACATGAAGAAAGTGATTCGTTTGTGTGAACAAAATCAGCGCTGCTCTCTAACGAACCGCGTGTATTTTTTTCGTTTTTTTTTGTTTTTTTTTTTTGTAAATTTGTGCGAATGATACATTTTTTAATTTTCATTTGATAGGACGATCAATAGCGTGAGTGTAAATTGGAGAATATTGTGTTTTGGGGAATGACTTTTCGACGTTTTCTACTTGGACCAAGCCATACGACTGAATTTAGTCTTTGGCTTTGATACGCAGATGAAGAAGATATATCACTGATGGAGTGATGAAAATGATCTTAATGTAAACAAATTTGTAAATCTGTGAAACAGCTCTTCAATTATCTATAGGACTTTTAAATCATTTTAAAATTTTAAACTGTACATTGACTCATTGGATTTCCGGATTGGACCACAAATTTCAAAATCAACAAAACTAAACAATTTATAAATTCAACTTTCTTTTACAGCATGTTCTTTATTTGTGATCAATCTATTTGAAATCACAAATATTTGTTTCTTTCACTATATTTTTAGGGCCCTTTTCAGGGCCCGCAAAAGGATTTGAACAAAGAATATCTTTTATATTACATAACTAAACTGCCCTTTTAAGGGCAAAAAACAGGGTCATAATGACACCAAAATCTGCTCTTTTAAGAGCAACATTATAACAAAGAATTAAAATATAAAAATTTTTAATTCGGAATGTATATTGTGTTTATAATAATTTCTTTTCAGAATATACTCTCTAATAATTATTTATTTCAAGGATTTCATATATTACCACTGATAAGGATAAAAAATTGGAATCCACACACATACACAGAGAAGAAGGAATGTTATATGTCAAGTATTTTACAGTTTTTCTATAAACTATAACCACACTATTTTTTAAAAATTATTAAATTAAAATCAGTTTGTTGACATCAATTATTACGATTAATACAAATAAATATTTAATTTATTAATTTTGTTGTATTACATTTAAACAAAGTAAAAATAATTTTTTTATAAAAAAATATGTAATGTGTACTTATATTAGTTGGGAGTAAGGATTTCATTTATATGTAAAAGCATATACGTTTTCAGCATATTTTATTTAAAAATCTTGTATTTTATATATATTTGATCATATACATATAAATATTAAAGAAAATAATTATGAAAATATCTACCACAAAAAGTTTAATATAATAAATTTATTTTATAGATTGACATGGAACTTTCCATATTTCCAGGATTCCTGCAGTATCTCCAAGAGCAATCAAATTTCTACAGATAATTTTGAATAAATTTGTAAATATTCTATTATTAATGCAATTAAAATATTTATGTTTATTAGTTACCTTTTTGAATTGAAGCTTACGCAACTGGTATTTTCTCTATATTTGGATTCAAATAAGGATTGTATTGACATGTCATCATCAGAAATACTGTAAAAATTGATAGTTGAACCTACACCATAAGCTGCGAAAATATTGTGATTGCCATAGTACCAGGTTAGACCAACTACAGTATTATCAAGATGTATAGTCCTTTGACAAACTGCCTGTGATAATAAATAAAAAAATGTTATTACTATATATTTTGTCTTAAAATGAAAATAAATGATTGTTACCTGATCAAAATTATAAATTCGTATTTCTTTATCTGTACCAGCTGAAATAAATATATTTCGTGTTGGAGAACATTTGACACAAGTCACACTACCATCATGTCTATCATACTCATTAACAACTGGGTCCAAAATTGTGGTATCTCCTAAAATAATATTTTTCTATTATTGATTGATAAATAATTTTCAATTATTAATCAAAAATATAATTAATTCAATTATAAATAAAATCATAAATTTAAATATATCTTTAATGAATTTTTATAATATAAATATTAATTAGAATTAAAGTTTTTAATATTGACAATTTATAAATATTTTTAAGCATTTTTTGTTTAGACCTTCTACAGGAGTTGATTGTTCAGTATTACATTTATATAATCCACCACATAAAGTTCCTACAATAAATAGTGTAGAATCTTTGCTTGAAAAATCAAAACAAGTTACTGATAATCCTGCTTCAGTTGCGCGTTCTCTACTACCTCCAGCACTTCGGGGTCTAACACTTTCAGCTGGATTATGTTCTTTTACAATTTTAAATCTAAAATATATATAATACGGTTAATTACAATTACATCAACATTCCATTTAAATTTTAATAATTTATTTTATGTTAATAAAATATAATACCTTTTATGTAAGTTAACTATTGTAAAATTAGCAGTTAATTTATGAATAAGAATATATCCATCACTACTGGATGATACTAATGCAAATGATTCATTTACAAATTTTGTTTGCCATTGTACTTGAGTAACAGAATCTCCATGAGTGCAAACTTGCAATGAATTTACTGATTTATCATCTCTTAAGTTCCATACTAATATATCACCTGGAATTATATAATGCTTTATTTGTACAATATTGTTTATATTATATTTTTTTCATTTTTAATATTATTTACCGTTAAATAATCCTGTTGCTAATATAGATGGCTCACTAGGGTGATATGTCAATGAAGTAACGCAAGCATTGACTTGGATTTTATTTTTTGGTATTGGTATTATTTGATCATCTGATGTAAAATTATAAAATTTTATTTGTGATAAATGATCACACCATGTTTCATGGTAAGTAACTCCATGACCAACTGCTAACGTTCCACCATAAGTACTCCATGTTACACTGCTTATTTTCAACTATTATAACATATGAGATATTGTTTAAATGTTTACCTCAATAATTATATAAATTAAGATAAGAAATAAAATGTAAATTATAAATTTAATTGTAATTTAATAAATTAAGTTTATAATATTAATAGTAAAAATACAAATCTAAATAATATTAAATGTTTTAATCAATAGTTCTAGAAAAAATTGTGAAAGTTATTTCGTTTCGTTTGTCGATTTTCCTGTATAAATTAGAAAGTAACTTTATTGTGCTATAGCACATATTATACATTTGAAGAAATTCATTTATTTAACTGAATATAACCTACTTATTAAACAAAATTATTAAATATAAAAAATATATTTAATGTTACATAGATCTAAATAATTATATTAAAGGTTAATTTTTTTGACTTAATAATATTTCTACCTTTATATCAGCAACAGTCAATGTATTTATATGGTTTAATAATTCTATAGTATTTGATGTGTCATTAGAAAGTCCTGGATCATAGTCATCAAAAGCATCATTACCATGTATTTCATCTAATGCCTTTAATACAGTTGGAGTAACACGATTCAAAAACTCAATTAAATTTTCATAATTGTAAACAGGTTTCTTGGGTAATTCTTCTATTGTTTGCGTCTGTAAATATTTTGTATTAAAAACAAATTGCTTAAATAGCCCACATAATATATATATTAATTAATTTCATTTATTTATAAATTATTTATCATTAATATTAGTTTGAGCTGAAATATGCGTTTGACTTATATAGATTTTTACCTTAAATTGATATGTCTAAAAGGTTTTTTTTTTTTAAATTGTGTTGTGTGGCCTCTTAATGTATAAATTTCTTTTTAGAATTTTAATG
>JABFQC010003017.1:0-14877 GCA_022817085.1 Psilanteris sp. ZL-2020
CCTTATACATCTTATACACACGAGTTATGACAGTTGTTATCTCAAATCGCTACTTATCTACTGTAGATGCTAGAAGATTTCGTATTGATAAATAGTAAAGTCATGTTTAAATATTATTAAAATGAATATTGAAAATGAAAATGAAACATTATTAAAAGAAATATTTATTACAACATTAAAGTGCAGGAAAACAATTCGGCAACAAAAGTTATATTATATTATAATAACATTTACTTCTATAATTTTAAAAGTACAAATATTATTAAAATCCATTTATAAAACATTCTTTAGTTATTAATCTGAATAAATAATTATAAAAATGATTTTATTTTTTAAATATATTCCTAATTCCCCTCTAAAGGATATACATATATATATATATTTTTATGCTTGTAAAAATACTGTTATATTGCATTGTTGATATGTTCATTTTAGCGCGCTTTTAGTTCACATGATAATGGTTAGTACTAGTAGATGGCGCAATCAAAATTGTCAATATATTCTTAAGAGTTTGACATCTGAAATTCTGACATCTCTGTCAAATTGCAAGTTGCAACTTTCAACTTTCAAGTACAAGCGTTAGAAAATCAAAATGAAGTAAGTAAATTTTAATTCAAATAAATCCAAAAATATCTTAGCAATCTTTGAAAATCTTCATTAAAACTTATTACAGTTATTTTTACTAATTCATATAATAGGTATGCTTTAAATGCTTTTTTATTTTAGGACAAAAATGTGTTGTGGCATATGTTTGCTTAATCGTTTGTTAGGTTAAGTTGTATGTGATAGTATTAAACATGATTTTTATGATAGAAAGCCTTGATATATTTTGAATAATATTATGACTAATAATTCAATCGTCCTTATTATTTTAGGATTGGTTTGTGTGCATACAGTGGCTACAAAATATACCCTGGTCATGGCAAGACCATGGTCAAAAGTGATGGAAAAGTAAGTTTCATAATTATTATAAAAAAATATGGATTTGCATGTTACGTAATTATTTTGTTTCATATTATAATTGATAAATTATACAAACACTATATATAAACAAATATATTTCAAAATAAAATAAATTTTTTTTTACATAATTGATTAAATTTGTTGAATAATTTACAAATAAAAATTTTTTGGCATTAATATTTGAAGATAAATTCATTAAAACTACTATTTAAATTATGTACAATTTAATTTATATATATACTTTTTAATGCAGATTTTTACATTCTTAAACTCTAAATGCGAGAGAGCGCATTTAATGAAGAGGAACCCCAGAAATGTAACTTGGACAGTGCTTTACAGGTAATGTCATATAATTTAAATTTATTTTACAAACTTAATAGAAAATTTTATATTGATGATTATGAAATGTACAATAATATATAATTAATTTATATTTTATAATATTACTAACTATTTATAGCTATTAAAGACAACATATTTAATTTAACTACTTGTATTTATTTAAAGATAAATCTTAAAATGCTACCTATTAAAATTAAAAGAAAAATGTCTTTGTAGGAGGAAGCATAAGAAAGGTCAAGAAGAGGAACAGACGAAGAAACGTACCAGACGTACACAAAAATACCAGCGAGCTATTGTTGGAGCATCCATCAATGATATTTTAGCTAAAAGAAATGTTAAACCAGAAATAAGAAAAGCTCAAAGAGATCAAGCAATTAAGTAAGTTTAGAACCAGTTATAATGTAGTGAAATTACCGATAATAAAAAATGTAGACATCTGTTCCTCTGACTTAGTACTCTGATAAGTCAGATTTCAGAATGTCTTAGATAAAAAATTGGACTGCTTCACCCAGGATTGTATGTACTTTGTTGCAATTACGCTGCTTGGCTTTGCGGGTTCAAACAATCTAGTTTTGTACTTTTTAAATTTATTTTAAAAAGTAAATAAAATATTAATAATTATAGATAGATTCCCAAACAAGTGCGTGTATTAAAAAAATAAACTTATTTTATTCTTCAGGGCTGCTAAAGAGCAGAAAAGAGCTGTAAAAGCAGCGAAGAAAGCCACAGCAGTGCCTAAACAAAAGGCATTACCTAAGCAAAAGGTAACGAAAATTCAACAAAAGGCAGCTCCACGAGTAGGTGGAAAACGATAATTTTATTTCAAGATGATGAAGATTCTGTATTGAGCATTATAAGATTCATGGATTGTACATGCAGCAATAATTTATTAAAAAAATTAAATTTAGATTTTTTAAATGTTATTGATTTATTTACCTCTTCTCATATAACAAAGTATTGTAATAAAATAAAAACATGTCATACCTGTATTTTATATGTTTTTTTCTTTTAAAATTTAACGATTAATTAAAATGTCTATTAAATTGAATAATATAAAAGAATAATTATTTAAACTCAAATTATAAACAATCAATCTGTCTTGTAATATTTCTTATTAGATATCAATTTGAAGTATATTTTATTATTGAATATGTCTTCAATATCACTAATAACTGCAGATATTATTATAAGTAATAATGTCATATTAATGAAATTAACCTGATTTATAATTATAACTTAAGCATTTCGAGTATTGTGTCATTTTATTGATGAATGTTGAAAGAAACTTATACAGAAAGATTGCAAAAACAACAAAATAGAGCAATGAGGTTCATTTTACGTTTATTAACCCGGTTATTTGTTTCATTATAGATGTCATATGGCATAAACAACAGAAGGATTACTAGGCAAATAAATATATTATATTTTGTAGAACTTTAACCGCATAGAGAAATTTTTTATGTAATTGAGTGAAAATATCTAATAAATTACCATATGAGATAAAATAAAAAAAAATTTTAAAATTATTAAAATTTCTGCAAGTATAGTGAAACGGAATAGTATTTTTTTATTACATTACTAAAATTTGTTTTTTTTTTTCTAAGATGTAAGTATTTGCAACCATTTTTTAATGATGGAACAATTTTTTTATATAATAAATTTAAATTTTAAAATTAAATTCTTGAAGTCGTAAGTATACTTTCTGATTTTTTTTTCTATAAATATATTCTGCAAAATTGAAGAAATGTCCTTATTCACGAAAAATACAAGTAGTAAATAAATTAACAAAGATATATTAAAATCTGTCAAAATTGCTTGAAGGATCACCTTAAACGGACTGTACATGAAGTTGTTAAAGATACATGTACATAATAAGATGATAATATAAAATTTTACTGTTGAATAATTTATTTATATTTTTATTAATTATTTTCACATCATCCTAGACACTTTACAAATGTATCATGCTTATTGATGAAGTATAATTTATTGAATGAGTAAAAGTGAAAAAGCACCAATATAGCTTCTTAAAAAAAATCGAATTAATAGTTTTAATATAAAAAATTTAACAATTTGGTAAATCCAGATTTTCTGTTTTTATATTTTGTTTCTTCGAAACTTTACATATTTTTTATATTATAATTTAAATAATTCATGATCTATGACAAATAACATTATTATTTTAAATTAATTAAATACCTTTGTAGGAATATTAAATAATAAAATAATATACATTTTTAGTTTTACATTATAAATAAGTTAAAATACTATTTATTCTTACATTTTTATTAATAAATTTTAAATATAGTTTTTAGTAATTAACCCTATAATTTGTATTTTGGACAAATTTTTTTTAAATTTTATATTCGTTTAAATGAAAGAAGAAAATATTTTACACATAAAAAACATTATAAATTTAAAAAAAAATAAAAAAAAAATTAGCAGAGCGTAGTTTCGATCTACGGACCTCTGGGTTATGGGCCCAGCACGCTTCCACTGCGCCACTCTGCTTAACTGTAGTGAAGTTCTTAAAATAGAGAGTAGAGATAGAAATTATAAACAATTTAAAAATGTATTAATTTTCACTAAAAAAATTAATTAATAAATAAATAAATTTGTAATACATACGATATTAGTATCTATCTATTTAGCGCAACTGATATTTATTAATAATCTCATATTTTATCACAATTAAATCTATATAAAGTATTATATAATATATTTGTTATATATATTAAATAATATATGCCAAACAATTATTATTATTAATAATTATATATCAATAAAGAAATTAAGTATAATTATTTTTTTCGTATAAATGGGGGATTAATTTTTTTCTAAATTAAAAGAAATTCTTTTCAAATTAATACTAATTGCGCTGAAGTATAAATCAAATTTCAAATTTAAGCATATTTTATATTGCAACTTATAATTTTTTATACAACTTATAATATATATAACATACATACAAATAATTAATATATTTTAATTTCATTTTATTGAATTTCAATTACTGGGTAGATTATACATTTTACATCAATTTTATATAAGATTATATTTAAATGTTTATATAAAAATCTATATAAACTTATTTACTTAAATTTAAAAATATTTACTATTTAAAAATCTAAATTTACTTAAATTTTCTACAAATTGTTTTACATATTGTGCTATTAATCATTAGTCTTGTGATTTGCTAAATCTGATATAGTATAACAAAATATGTCAATAAAATTATATGTACAAAATTTGAATTGTATTATATATTTTTCAGTTATTCTCTTCAGTTGAATAATTAATTATAATATATTTATACCCTATTCAAAATTCCTATGTAGGAACCTATGTGAAACCTACATAGGATCCTATGCCAATTTCCTACATAGGTTTCCACTATGTAATCAATTGATTATAATCAATTCACTGTCTATTGTAATCATTAATTTAAAACATTAGTGTAATTATATATTTATTTCTATTATTGCACTTATTAGTCTGTTAGTAAAATAGAATAATATTAATAACAAATTTAAATATTCACATAATGAAAATTAATTATACATTTGCAGTATATTTCAGAATATACTTAAAAATAGGTACTTAAAGTTTGTTTAATAATTGCTACTGCATGATTAAAATACAAAATAATTTCAAATCTAATCTAAAGGTAGTAGGAACCTACGTAGGAATTTTTAATAGGGTATATATACATGTATACAATTTTAATCAATTCAATTAAAATAATAAGGAACTGGATGAGTTTTCTTATAAAGCAATGTTGTTATACAAATTTCAACGTTGGGATCAGTGATGCCAGAATGGGCACTGCGGCTCCACTTTCCTTTAGCTAGTCGACTTGCCATTATACGGCTTTAACCTGGAGCCGCAGTGCCCATTCTGGCATCACTGGTTGGGATATTTGAATTTATCATTTAAAGAACAGCTATGATTAATTAGTTAGTAATTAGAAATTTTTTATTTTAATAAGCTACTACGTATATCTATATTTATAATATAGATATAATATAGAATATAAAAAAAACATTTTACTGGTCTGTCCTTGAAATTGCCACATAAACAATAACATAGTTTAAATGACTAAACAATTGGCTTCCTATTCTCGAAACTGCTGACAAATAAACTTATATTCATTAATTAATAAAGTTGATGGAAATGCTCAAAATCAATGTTCATCTATTTCAATCAAATAGCGTATAACAATCAGGTAAAGAAAACACAACAGAAAAGTTTTTTCTCTTCTTTTGAGATTTTATTGGTACAAAAAGCTTCGCATATTTACTAATGTTTTATTGTCTGACGGGTAGTTGACTTCTTCAGAGCTATTGTTTAAACAATTTTAAAGTAATATTATTATAATATAATAAAACTTTAAAATGGTTTCAAAATTGTGGCATTTCAGATATTTTTTAATTTCAAAATAATGCACTATTTGTAATATATGATTATATTTGATTTATACTATTACACTAATAATTTATTTTTACTAAAAATTTCTACTAAACGTCAGATATATATGACTCAATTATAATAATTTACCTAAATATCATACAAAATCAATGTTGAGATTCATTGAAATAATGATCTTCATGTTTTGTATTCCATTCTTGTTGCAATAACTGCTCTTATTATACCAATTATACTTTCTTTTATCATTTTATTACTAAAAATCTAAATAGACTATCAGTTTGAGCATTTGATACATTGTGTTTTGTGATTTAATATATAATACACAAGTTTTCCTGTTTTCTTCTACTTATCAATTCTTTTACTTTTAAAAATAATTACACTGACCAATATTGATAGATCATCCTTAAGATCTAGGGTTAATTTCTGCATTCAAATTATTTGCTTCTAGATATATAATCCTTCTGAAATTTTGCATAATTGGAGCTAATGATTAATTAATTAATGTGTTGAAATTTCAAACATTACTACTTTTTATACTTTTTTACAAGTAAAAAATTCATAAATTTAATCTTGTTATCATAGTTTTAGGTATATAAAAGATCCACTTGCAAGTGGTAGACAATGAAAATTGTATAGATTATTTGTAATCTGGATAATTCATTCCCTCACTAGACAAGTTGTATTATAGCAACTGAGCAGGATTATTCATTAAGTAAGTGGACAAATTTTCAAAAATGTGAGCGTACTTTTAGTCATATCAAAACTTATTATACCCCAAATGCAATTCCAATTTTTTACAAATTACCATTCAAGGTATAATCATTTCTTGATATTTAGATTTGTGTGCATTCAATGTAGATATAATGTATATATATTTTTATCTATATGAATTTACATCATTATATACAAACATCCTAATATTGTAAAGTACACTACTAATCTTTACTTACGCTTATAATTTATTATGTATTGTATATTAGATTATTTTTATTACATAATTTACTAATAAATTTATACATAGAAACTAATTATAAATGGTTATATTAAGTTTTTCTTAACAATAATAGTTTGAAATAATTTAATTTCTGGACACAAGATAACCCAGAATAATTTAATATACTTTTATGATGTATAAATTTATTATACAAATTATTAAGAACACACAAAAAATTTAATTACTTTACATTATAATAAATAATTTGAATATTCATGGAATATCATCAATTTCTCAATTGTTATATATATATTATAATCCTTGAGATTAAGTACAGATAAGACTATTTTGTAATTTCAAAGTATATATAAACTGTATAATAAACTAAACATATTTCAATAGTTACAAATAAGTTTAATACTTATTATTTTAGTAATATAAAATGAAATCCTTTAATAACATTAATTATAAAATATATTCTGAATATTTTTAATATTCTATATATATTTTTAATTACATGACGATTTATAATCATTAAACAAATAAAACTAGGTATATATTCTTATGCTACAAGACGTAAATAGGTGAATAAATGAATAAACTCTAGTATGATGTATTAAAACATTGTATTTTATACAAATCTTAATATTTACTTAAGAGGAATAAATCTGGAAGAATGGGTGGCACCAATACCAGGTCTACCGTGTTTGACAGGTTTGTATGTAAGAGAAAATTCTCCAAGGTAGTGTCCAATCATTTCTGGTTTGATTTCCACTTGGTTAAAAGCTTTGCCATTATAAACTCCTACAATTGATCCAACCATCTCAGGTATAACGACCATATTTCTTAAATGAGTTTTCACAATTTCTGGTTTTTCATTTGGTGGAGCTTCTTTCTTTGCCTTACGTAATTTTTTAATCAAAGCCATAGGCTTTCGCTTCATTCCACGAGCAAATCTTCTACGTATGCGACATGTCATAAGCTCCATAAGTTGCTCACTAAAAATTATTTGAAAAATCATTTTAGATTATTATTGTTTAAAACAATTTAGAAAAATTTTAATTACCAACAGAATGGCAATTTAATCACCTTAAATACAAGTTTAGTTATCATTTGAAAATTCAATATAAAGTCATTTAATAAAAAACAAAAATATATGTATATATATTATAGATAATTTTTAACTTTTCTTACATTATAAATATATTATAGTTGTGCCATTATGGTCCCAGAAATATTTAAAATATGAATATAAAATATATTTTTAAAATAAAAATGTTATTGACAGTTCAATGACAAAGTGCCATTTTTCCTGACTTTATGCTTACAGACACTTTTATGGTATAAATATAATTATACTTTATCTAAAAATACGTTTTTATTGAATTGAAGAAGATGGATTAAACGTGAGATGAAATTAAAATTATTTTAATAAACTTATTATTACTTTGGCATATCCAAAAGTTGATCCAGATCTACACCCCTGTAAGTGAACTTGCGGAAAGTTCTCTTCTTTTTAACTTCATCAACCTGTAAAATAAATAAATAACCTCAAAAACAAATAATGAACATTGAACACATTTTCAACAAACATCAGTACTTAAATTTTTAAAGAAAAATATGTACACGTTTGAAATGCATTATTTCAGTTTTGTTTAAATTTTTGTTAGGGTTTTTATTATAAATTGTATTATAAATTTGTAATTACCTCTGCCATATTGTTGCTTGCAATAAACTATAATCAACACAATTCCAGCCGGTGGCCAAGTAGCCAAGGAGTAAAGCAATGGCAAACGAGTAGTTTGGAGAATTTAAGAGTTATGGACACGTGCACGTACAATTTAATTTGAAGGTTATGATATATGTATAGGTTGGCTAACTTGTAGCTCTTCGTTCCCTTCTTTCGATTCTTTCCTTGTCTGAAAACATTATAAGCGGGAACTTTAAATATTAAAAGAATATCGACATTATATTTAAATTGTAAATAAATAAATATATTACATGTATTTCTTGTATATTTAGTACATACAAATTACTACTTGTTATATTTTATGTGAAATATAAGAAATCTTAATTAATACTAAAAAAAAATATCTTCTCTTATGCAATAAATTTCTAAATTTTTTTTTAAATAAATAATTTAATTCTCGTTCACATAATAAAACTAATTAAATATATTGAATTTTAATTAACTCTAATAATAACATTTTTTATTTTTATAAACATTTTGTAATTTTGTATTTTCACGGGCATGAAATACAAAATTGTTAGTAAATTAAAATAATTAAAGGCTTGGAACAGTACAACAGTAGCGCCACAATCAATTGCTTAATAGTGGCAAGTCGCGCAGACGAAAAATACCTGTCTCTTTGGGACAGTCTACGACATTTAGAAATTTATTAAAAGAAAAATCGTTTTCACAAAATTATCAACAAAAATGGCTGGTATGATAAGTAAAGGATCAGCTTTGATGAAAAGTAAGTATATATTATTGTAATCATACATGATGTTATGGTCACTTAATGAGTTTACTGCAAACCTCGAAACTAAAATATAACCTAAGTCAAGTCCTTACATAACGATACCAAAAACTGAAAATCAATTTTGTATAATGTCGAACATGTTTATATATTATTATTGTGTTTCTATGATGAGAAAGAATTAAATTTTATTTTTATTTGTTTTATAATTAAAAAAGTATTCTAGGTTATGTTTTATGTCATTTCATATAAATTTATGTTTTATTGTGTTCAATGTTTAAATCTATTTGAATACATAATTTCTATTAATAAAACGTTAATACACTTTCATATAAATGTATTTAACTTAGTAATTTAAATTATTTATTATTATTAGTTATTAAAGTTTATAAAATTAAAAATATTATTTGTATACATTTTTTAAATTAATTATATAAAATATATATATAAAATAATTTATATATATAGACAATAAATGAAATTCATGAATAAATGTATAATTTTATTAAAAAATAGATTATATACTTTATTGTAAAATATAAAATAGATTGTGTTTAAATTAAAAATATTTTAAATTGTATAGAATTGTAAAAATGAGCAATGTTATTAATTGTATATATTTATATATGTATATAAAATTTCTTTTACAGCTGCAATAGTTGAAGCAAAACCTATTTTAAATAAAATTAAATACTATGCCAAAGTTGAATTAGTTCCACCAAAAGTGAGCGACATTCCAGCAATCAGATCTGGAATTAACCGATTAATTCAGTCAGCAAAGACAGGGCAATATAAACAACTCACTGTCAGAGAAGCTTGGCTAAATAGTCTGGTCGCTATTGAAGTTTACTGCTGGTTTTATATCGGTGAATGTATTGGCAAGAGACATCTCATTGGTTATGATGTTTAAGCAAAAATTTCAACAAGTATACATTGTAGAATAATCTGATTACAATTATATGTTCAAATATATTTGTTGCGATAAGGAGAAATAAAATAATAATTATATATACCTAAAACCTAGACTGGTTATTTTTTACACAAAAATGCCCAATAGAATTATTATTTCTTAGAACAATTTTGTACATAAATTTATTTCAACAAGTTAATTACAATTTTTTTTATAGTAATATATTTTGTAAATACATATTTAAAATATAAACGTTTATATTAAAGTTTACATTTTTATATGAAAGAATACTATTTACTGTTTAACATGTTATATATTAATTATACCTGTATTAAATAATATAAATTAAACTTTATAAAAAAAAAATTCTAACACATCAATCTGAATTAATCACTTAATTCAATGACTTAATTAATAATAAATTGGGAAATAAAATATTTATTTGAAATAGTGCAAATAGGTGATAAAATTATATCTGCATAATAAATAAAATAATATGTCATATAATATTATATGATATTAAATATAATATTTACTATCATCTAATCAATGTATTCAAAACAAACATCTAAAACAAAGGCTTAGTAGATTTAGGAGGAGAACTTAAAACTGTTTTTTTCTTAATTAATTGCTCCAATATGTTTGTGAAGATTGTTATATTTTAATAATAATAATTTATATACATATTTTTTTTATTTTATTGAGACTAATTTTTTTAACCTGTTATTATTTATTAATTTAATACTATTTATTTAATAATTAGTAAATTTTTCATTTTTTTTCAACACTGTGTTTAATGCATGAATGAGTAGGTATTTTAGGCCATCGTCTCAAGCAAAGCAGAGTGGCGCAGTGGAAGCGTGCTGGGCCCATAACCCAGAGGACCGTAGATCGAAACTACGCTCTGCTAAGGTTTTTTTTAATTTTTGTAATTATTTAATTCATGATTCATAAAATGATTATTTCAATTTTGTATGTTATATTACATATATCATTAAAGAGATTATTAATATAAACTTAAATACTAAATATATATATAATTAATTATATGGCAAATTTATTAACTTACAGTAATACTTTTTTTATTGTTCTTGACTTTATTTCATTATTTCAGGCTGTAAATTTAAATCTAAATGCAATAGAAAATTGAATTCCAATTCTTTTTCATAGTTTCATTGCTCACTACATATAAAATAATAGTAAAAAATCAGACAATTTTTACCAGGTAAACACTATAAAATTTGAATAAGATGCAATAAAATAAATAGTTTCTGTATATTCATTTAAAGTAATAACTGTTAATAAATGTTGGAATTATGAAAAAAAATAATAAAAACAAGGTTTTCAACTTAATATTTTTATCTTATAGTTACATAGATATTTAACAACATTATTATGATTTTGAGTAAAATGATTTTTTTTTATTATTTTTAAACATAAATTTGTGTATGTATAAATTAATGTTATATATTTCATAACATTTGTATTATATTATAACATTAATATGATAATATATTAATTCTACCACTTGTTTTATTGTAAAACTGTTTTAGCAAATTAGTAACATAACTGGTGTGAGAGTTATAATTTTTTATTTTTTTTCTGACAGTCAGCAATGAAACTGAAATATTGAATTTGAAATTTTCTGTTTCATTTTTCAGACTATTCTCCTATATAGGATCTAAATTTTACAGCCTGAAATGGCCTGATCATTGAATTAGTGCAAATAATAATCTATAATAATCAAAGAACAAAACAATTCAACTTAAATTTAAATGCTTCTTTATATTATCAAAAACTGTAAAATTGTTATTGTCGTTTTCATTGACCATAAGGAAGTAGGTTATCCTTGTACGCCATTAACTTAAAAATGTAATCTACAGAAATAAAACACACCATATGATTACATTATATATTGATTATTCAGTTAGCATATTTTAACTAATCCGGTTCAGATTATAAATTTGATTCAGATTCAGATTATAAATTGTAAAATCAGGTAAATATATAACATTAATTTAGTGTAGTGATTGTTTAATATAAGAGGTTATATATGACGATTATTATTGTCTGTTTATATTAGTGTAATATAATAAAATTTACGTAACATAATTAACACAAAACGGATATATAATTTATCAGGCAATTTAGAATAAGTTATTTTAATAATGTGTTAAGTATAAAGGATACATTAAAATAGATTTTAGTTTTGTTTATATATATATATGAAAATAAATTATTCAAACTTTAGATGAAATCGTCAAACTGCCAAACGTTGTATTTGTATGTATTCCATTTGTTGACAAAAGTGAATGCTTGTAATTAAAACAATATTAAAACTAATGACTAAAAAAGTTTAACGCAAAGTTAGGAAATGATTATTTTTGTAGCTGTGATTAGTCACAATCGTCGTAATACAGAGTAAGGAATGTGAATAATGATCAATAAGCTATATTCAAATTTTATTCACATTGTTATAAATATTATATAAAATAATTATAAAAAAGAATAAGGTTATACACACATTAAAAAAGTTGGTAATATTATGTACTTCCAATATTTATTTACTTTGATTAAAATTATTAATAAAAGATTTATAAATAAAAATGTTTATCAAGAAGGTGGTTTATATATGAATTCCATGCAATACAATGAAATTAATTAATTTGGATATAATATATAATATAATAATTTTTTGTTTTGTTTAAAAAAAGTAACTTAATATATTTTATTAGTTTTTTCGAGCGATATTCAAAATTAAAACGAGTATTTTTATGCTGTATGCCATTTTTAACTTCTATTTGCTATTCTAAATCTTTTACCTCTATAAGCAGAGTGGCGCAGTGGAAGCGTGCTGGGCCCATAACCCAGAGGTCCGTAGATCGAAACTACGCTCTGCTAAATATTTTTTTTTTTTAATTCTTTTATTAGTATGAAAATAAATTGAGATATAGTATCTGATTCCATTGTTTATCATTTAATAATTTAAATATATTACTTATTTTTACTTAAATTATTTAAAATGTGACAATAAAATAGTAAAATGGTAACGATGAACTTATTTTTAGGTGGTAAATATAAGTTGTTATTATTAACATTACAACAATATATATGTTGAATCGAGTTTTGTATTTTTCCTACTTCAAAAATCGCGAAGCAAATATAATAACACTGAATTGATTAGTTTATAAATAAACGATTCATCAACACGTAACGATTCGTATCAAACTTGTTACTGACTCATTATCGTCTTTATTATTTCGGAAAAAAAAATTTAATTTACGTTAAATCGATTTAAAAAACGAGTCGTTTTCGAGTTAAACCTTTTTTAATAATAGAATAATTAAGATGGTTCTTTTGATATATTTTCACAAATATATTGCAAATTTTTCAATATATTTTTATAAATTAATTTTATATTTACTTACAATTCAATCCATAATTTTGTTCATTTCGGAAGATGGTTATTTAATGAAAGATATATTCATATATCATATATCTAAATCATAATATGTTCAGTAAAATAGTAAGAACATCAACTATTTATTATTATGGTGAAATAAAAATTGTTTCCCTATAAGCAAAATTAGCGTTTTTATAATTAGAACATTTATAATCAAATAAATATTTTAATAATGAATTCAGATTACTTTATCACTTCAAGAGAGTATTTGTAATGAATATTACTCATTTATAATTTATTGAGTGAAAGTTGTTATCTCGTTTCTGAGGCGAGACAAAAAACTCAATAACAACTTACAATAAAATATTACATATAAATTATTCTTTATAGTGGAATATGATTCTCTCATATATAAAGAATTGTCTGAAATATTAATCATGCTTTAATTAAAATAATACAATTTATCAAATTAATAGGTTAGGAGATCTTAACCCCCCGTTGTAAATAGTTCTATTTCTCATTAAGGTGATCCCTATGAAAAAAATCCGGGCCGGATTCCGATATCGTAGTCCAACCCGGAATTTGGTCCCGGAATCCGGCCCGGAATCAATTCCTTTATTACAATTGATTTTTATAAAATAATTTAATATATTATTTTTTTATACTTCATTTATAATATTTCATGACATACACGAAAACTTTATTAATTATTTTGTTTTTAAAATTATTTAAGTATTACTATAAGAGCTTTATTAGTTGTAATAACACTATATATTAAATTATTGTAATTATAAAAAAAAATTAAGCATAAAATATACATATATAATTTTATATAAATAAATTTTGTCAAGTAAATCAATTGTAATAAAGGAATGGTTTATAAAACATAAATTTAATTACAAATGGCGCATTCGGAAAGTAACAATATTTTTTATTCAAAAAGGATATACTTATCTGAATAGCATTGTCTATCCTTTATTAATAAAAAATATTGTTACTTTCCGAATGCAGCAAAAAATAATACATACAAATTTAAATTAATATTAAATTAATTTGCAGTTGTAAAGCGCATGCGCCATCATAGTGAGACAGTTGATTGGCGTGAGTTAAAAAGTAGTATGGCCGTGTTAAACCTGTTAGTGCTTCTTCAAGTTTTTGATAATCGCAACAATTAGGGGGGTTCTTCAAGTCTAATATAACGGACTAGTGTTTTCTTTCATTGTAGTATTAAATTTAGTATTTAATAAAATGCAAGAATTTGCGCACATTTTTAGCTGATGGGAAATGATGTTTCTATAATAAATGTAAAATTTTAATTGATATTCTCAACGTAATTAGTAAACTCGTTTTTTTATCACCTCGGAAACTAGTTTTCTGTTTACTTTTTTAATATTCTGTTAAATTGATTTTCGTAAGA
>JABFQC010003018.1:0-14877 GCA_022817085.1 Psilanteris sp. ZL-2020
GTGAAATACTCATTAAGGATATAGTATAACAATAGTTAATATATACACTTAAATTTATTTGAATGAAATGTTCATAAAATTTGGAGATCTTTTACTATTAACATTTATGTAGATGTGTCCTCGTTACTAAAATAAGTAAAAAAGACTGAATCTAAGATGTGAAAAATTCTTCTCAACTTGTTCAATAAAAATTTTACAAATTTAATTTTCACATCCCTAAATGATAAGTTTAAATGCTGAAATGCTTTCAACTTTACCTTTACACGAAGTTTTATAATACGTTATTCAAACATCTCTATAGCCATCGAGATGTTAAGTCTTCGAACTCTCACCCAAGAGACTTAAATTTGATTAATAGTATTCGATTATTTTTTCTCTAAAGGGTAAAATATTCCAATTTTATTTAATAATTGTTTTAGTTATTATTTTTGTATGATATTCAATCTGAAACTTGTATATATTTATATCATAAATCTATTCGTATTATTCTACTTATAAATGTAATAATAATTTAAATTGTCCATATAACAACTGGTTGGGTATTCTATAATACAAACATCTCATGTTTATAAAAACATGTTATTTTGTTAAGAATTATAATAATAAAGCTGTTTAAACATAAGAGAATGACGTAACCTTTTCTTTGTAAGAAAATGATTTGCTATATTATTTTTTTATATTTCCAATTAAATAATATGAATACGCGATATTAAATGATGGATGTTCAAAGTACTAAAATGTAAAATGTCAAATTAATACAAAATACATAAAAGTGTTATATATAGTATATACAATTTTAAATCGATTGTAATATTGTAATAACATTTTTTATGTATCTGTTTTTACTTTTTAGTACTCTATAAATATATAAATATAGTGTAATCATCACGTATTAATAATAATAAAAGTAGTTTGCTTAGAAGTTTTAAATTTTAAGTTTCGTTTTAATTAAACAATAAAAATTATGAAAATGTAAGAGAATCGACAATTTTTATTAAAACTAATTAAATCTAATTATTATACATACACGTTTAATAACATATTTTTTTGTTATAGTTTAGAATTAAAAAATTAAGTAGGTCAATTAGAAAAATTAAATAAATCTCACAAAATAGAAATTAGACACTTGATTATTGCGAATAAGCATGGTAGGAAAGTTAAAGGTAAAGACCGATTAAATAACGAATCACTATAGAGGTCGTTTATATTCTAGATTATTTGTTTCGAACTTGGGATACTCGTCACGTTGTTTCTGCGTGAAATCCGTACATGCGAATATTCTGACAACAGGGTTGTTCGTTCTCTGATTAGAAAAAGAGAGACTCATTGATTTTAGATATGGGGTCGCCGTTAAGGGTCTATGCTCGCAAGTGTCATTTTGTGAAGCCATTTCGAAAAGGGCAAATAACTTCGTTGTTTTCGTCGGAAATTTCAGCTTTATAAAAGTTCCAGTGCGTGTGCAAAAATAATATAAGTTTTACCGACTTTATTAACAATTTTAATTATTTATAATATATTTTATATATAAATCATTTAATATATTTATAAAAATTGTATATTTTTGAGAAAGTATCCTCTTTTTTAATATAAGTTCTAATATATATTGTATTTATGTTATATCATTTTTATAACTAAACTTTACATTTATGTGTATCCTATAAAGTCACTTAAATTAATCATTTCATGAAATTGCACAAATTTATAACCTATTATAATATAAACATTGAATATAATATATATAACTAGTTTTCTACTCAATTTTTACAGATTTTACGTTAGTTTTGTTAGATTGTCTTTTATATGGGAAAAGCAAAGCTCCCCCCACCCTTGTATCTTCACTATATAAGGACGCGTCCAAGCGTAGCGTTTCTGGCCTGTTTTGCACGCTCCATTCAGTAGAGTTATAGGGAGTCTAAGGCCCAGTAAGTACCAGTTTACATTATTATAAATATGAGATATATACATTTAGTAAATATTGAAATGAGGCGTATGTTTGACTATAACCCTGATACTTTACTACAATTTAAGCAATACACCATTAGAAGATATTCCTAAAAGGTAGATGTTATCTTGTAATACGTCACATTAATGATTAAAATGAAGGACTTATGATTAAAGCGTTGGATAAGTGTACTCTTTATTTATATATCATTATATTTACAAATTTATAATGTTATAATTAATAAATATTAATGACAATAGTTATATAAATATCTTAATAATTATATTACCTGTATTGCTATGCATAAGATTTATAAGTAATATAGTTTTGTTATCACTAAAATTTGTTTAATTATGACATATTAGCGGTGCATTTTATGTGGCCTTGATAGAACATTCCCCTAAATAAAGTGCTTTACATGGCCACATAAACTCCGACCATTACAATCTTCTATAAATACCATATCATTATGATATGATTCATAGCATAACCATAGGTTACGATATTACCCATTGTTAATAACCATAGGATACGATATGATTCATTGCTGATTTACATTGAATCCTATAGTCATACCTTAATATGATGTGGCATGCCACATCAAATTTTTATTAGAGCGTAAATTAGAATTTTACACAAAAGTTTGATTACTGTTGCTTTTCAGAGTTATTAGACTAGGTATGTTGTGTGGTATGTGATATGTAAACAAAATTAAAATACTGGTTTTTAAATTAAAATTATGAAATCGCAATTTTAACAAAAGTTATATTAGATATTTTGATAAACGTAAAATATCCATTAACTAATAGAAAATATAAATATCGTTTTGTAAGTGAAAAACATATTAATTACAATAGTTAAATTATATATTAAAAGATAATCAGTGAAAATGGGGTAAACTATATATGTAAATGTAGTAATAACATATATACGCATACACTTATTTTAACTATGATTTCGACTACACGGAAATATGGGAACATTTGAAAATGTCGCCGGATTTCGATTTGTATAATTTTTTTTCGTATGTCAAATACTAATTTCGAATACTTATTTCGACAATTCGTTGGCAAACTACAATAATGGGGCCCCCAGATCTTCGGTCATAGTTTTGTTAAAATTATCAAGGGGGAGGTTCGGGGATGACGCCCCGTTGCATCTGAAGGTGGTAGGCCCCCCGAGATCATTTAGCAACAAATTTTCGCTTAATTTTGCACACGCAGTCACACACCAAATTGGGATGTCGTCAAAATATACATTATTAACTTTATATATTATGTAAGAAGCGAATGAAGAAAAACAGTAATTCTATTTATTCAGTCTCGGAATAAATTTAATATAATTTTTTTTTCAATTATTTATTTAAAATCAATTAATTTTGAAAAATGCAAATTATATATTAAGCAAATACAATAATTTAAAATATTGGAATCTATTATACTATAATAGAAAAATAATCATAATACAATAACACAGAATAGAACAAGAATTAATGTCGGAGAGTAACCGATTATAGTTAATCGGTACTAATACTGATCAAAATGAAAGGAATCGAAGCTGCGGCGTATCTTATGCTACTGCAACATATATATTATAGTATAATCGCTTGTTAAACAAGGTGTGGCGTAGATATATTTTCTCGATATAAATGTATACCCAATTATAATAATGACGATAATAACTGTACTTATATAATTAAGATCACAAAATTATAAATTATCTTTATTCTTTATGAAAGCATAAAATAATTAATGCATTTAATGAAAATATTATTTTAATAATATATTTTCATTATATTATTTATACACGGAGAAAAATTATATTTAAAAAATCTCAATATATAAATAGTAAAGCTAAGATACTCTTGAAAATCTGATAAAAATTATTATATTATATAGTAAAATAATCAGTACACATAATAATTAATTCAATTTATATAGCATTTTTTATTATACACTATAGGGTTTTTTAACAGATTTGCAAGAGTATCGTAGTTTTATTATTTATATTGCGATTTCATAAATATAATTTCTCGACGTGTAAATATAAAGATATATATTTTTGTTTGCGCATTTAAATTAATTGTGTCTGTTTGCAACTTTCCATAAACTATATATAAAGAAAACATTACAATCTCGGTAATGACAACTTTAAGAAATTGATTAGATCGTGTTTCAATTCATTAAATACCGTATCACAATTAAAATTTCATTTTGTAAATTGGTATTACTTATTCTTGTGATAGACAATCGAAATCTTGGGACATGTGTTTGATCCGATCAATTTTTCTCACTGCATGTTCTTTGCTACGACACGAGATACGAAATGATAGGGCGTAAGGGATGAGCAACTGCGACAGACGCGTCGAACAAAATCTCTTCTATTTTCCTCGCAAAGCCAACGCGATTATTCCATGTCTGGCGTCTCATCGAGTATAGATGTCACAGCCTCGAGTGCTACGTGAGAAGCAATGACCTCATATCGTTTCATATCGAGTATCTAACGCTTGCGGCTGCAAATACGAAATGACACGAAAGACAGAAAATGGCTAATGTACGATTTAACGAATTGCGGCGCCGTGTCATGTAAATTCTGATATCTGAAGTATGTCACCATAAACAACTGGTTTAATGATAATTCCATTGATTAAGTGCGATCTTAATCACCTTCGCTGTTATTCGCATCACACTATTTAATTGAATTATCGAAACGAAGGAAAACAAATGTTGTGTATATGGAATAAGTACATACATTATATATATATATATATATATATATACATTATTATATTTTTCCTATATAACAAAAACAGAATACATATAATTTATTATTGCGCAGATTTGAAACAGTATTATTACTTTTTTCTTTAGATTTATAATGATATAATTAATTTGCCTATTTGTTACAAATAGAAAATAATTATCTCTCTAATGAATCGGAACAAGCATAAATAACTGCGGTACATTGTACGCGTTACTTTCCTCATATTCCATTTTAAATTATCATTTGAAAACCCCAATGGAACAATTAAGTTCGAATATACATCGTAAAGTTTGCAAAAATTAATCACCTTTGTTTTTGCCTCGTTAAAAGTTCTCATTATATATATTTTGTAAAAGTTATTGCGCACTGAAATATTGAACTTCACGTGTTTATACTAGACAAAAGTTAAAGAAGACTGGCTGTTATTAATTTCTAACTTAATAAAGACATTAGTGACCGAGATTTGGGTTTCCAAGAAATAGCCTGTAATAAATTACCTTTATATATAGTGCCCATCGCATACATCATAATTACCGAATAACTGATGTAGTCATAATCTTAAATTAAGGTTTACGGAAGGAACGCGCTTTATAATAAATGTACGTGTTTCGTATGGGGAAGTCCCTTCAAGGGAGAGCTGTAAAGATGCGCATATGCGAATAGAACTTCAAAAGTCAGTTGCGTGCATATGAATGCGCCGTATCCCACTTGTCATATAAACGTGACCTTGAGTTTCCGGTTTAGTTCAAAAACTCGAGGGAGCTTTCAAAAGTTGACGTCAGATACAGCTTACCGTATCTTTTCGTTATATTTAATCGATGCAACATTTTACCCTTTCATGCAGAAAATAACAATTGAATGCATTCAGATAAAAAAGTATAAAAAAAAAAACAAAACCAAAACAAAATATATAAAAACAGGAAAAGAAAAAAGAAACTCTAGTTATTTATGAATTTACGACTATACATACACAAGTCGAAATGATTATGAAACTTTTTTTTTTATAAAAAATACATTCTGAGAGGCACAGTTATAATTATTCCGAGGCAATCTTATAAATTTTAATTATATCAAGTTAAGCATCGCGAAACAAATGTTTTTTGAATGTTATGAAATTGCAAAACATTTTTTACGATGCTTTTATTAATGAAACGAATATAATTGTGCGTTTCAGTTTTTCATTTGTTAACTGTTTTAAAATGATTTCAACTGCAATACAACAATGAACGATCTGTTTCGTATTCAATTCGTCCGCGAATAAACATCTAATTAAGAAGCGCAATTGTACGAGAATTTGATTTCTGGCTCGTTTAAACTGCCGATCTTTATTTTTGTTCGCGCATCCCACACGAGTTTAATTATTATGAAGCTAAATCCTTTTATCTTCCATCAGACATTCGAACCTGGAGGTATACTGAAAGCGTACACATCTCGTTCGTTTAACGATGACCTTGCGCACACATACACTGTGTGCAAGCACGTGAAAAGTTTCGCTTGCGAGTGCTCTGAAATGAAATTGCTACGTAATGCTCTTCGTGTACTAAAACTTTTTGCTGTGGAACTTTTCGGCGACGTCGTCACGCAATCAAATAAAGCATAATTTTAAGCAGTTTACATGCGTATAACACCAATTATTTGAAATACCCCATTTGTAATACCCCGGGAAATTATGCAGCTATTTCGTACGAGCGCAATTAAAGATTGTTAAAATTTATTTTTAATCCGTAATAAATAAACTATACCAAGTAAATTTGATTTACGTGGGATTATATGAATGATTAAAAACTGGATTAATTTGAATTTTGTTATAATAAAGGGATTATTGGTACATATGTGTAAATATAAAGTAAGTGAATTATTTTAAATTTATTTACCGTGCGCGATGTAAAAAAGCTGCGTTACTCTTAAACGAAAAAATATATTTTATTATTACTACAACCTTGTTAATATATATATATTGTTTTTTTTTGAACATGAACCAGATATTTAATTAATTAACTCGAGAAATTATTTACAATTTGCGAGCGATTTTCGAGCAAGCGAATACTTTTGTGTTTCAAAAAATACGTTGCAATTTTCCATCAAAGTACATTTATTTTATGC
Source organism: Psilanteris sp. ZL-2020 (assembly GCA_022817085.1). Lineage (NCBI taxonomy): Eukaryota > Metazoa > Arthropoda > Insecta > Hymenoptera > Scelionidae > Psilanteris > Psilanteris sp. ZL-2020. The sequence continues at coordinate 6,809 of JABFQC010003018.1, forward strand.
AAAATACATTCATATAAAAACTTAAAAGATGAATTTTGTTTCATCATGTATATATTCCATGTGAAAAGATATTGAGATAGTAGAATTGTATATACGAGTTGAATTTCCATAAATGGTTATGTTATTAAATATGGTAGAATCCAGATGTAAGGAAAAAATAGTAATAATTTTATGGATATTATTTACTATTTATACTATATATATATACACTACTTATACTATTTTACTATATACACGCATCTACATCATGGCCGTTTCAAATGGACGTTTCCATTTTACAATACTTTTTAATAAAAATTTAAAAAGGAGATTTTTTTGGGATTATAATATTTCTTTCTTCCAAATTATTTCAACTGATATTGAACTTAATGAAAAATACCGTCACTTTGAATAGAACAGATTGTTTCCTTTCGGTGACCCTTTTACCGACATTATTTCAGCACTTCAATTTGAACAAAATGATGGAAACGACTTTACAATGATATTATTACAAAAAACCACTTTACCATGGCCCTGTTTTAACAAGATTCATCGCGAAGTTCAAACGTCATCGATTCAATTCGAAAACATATTTTCATGAAATATTGAAATCAATTAAACATTCTGGTAAAAACCGCAAAAATCTAAACAACAAGAGGAAAATTATTATTTTCAGTGAGAAATTAAAGTCATAATAGGTCATTTGTTATTCTCCAACATTCTTCTGTCATGAAATGTGACTCGAATTCATTTTCAAAAATAACACTCTTGCATATAAATTCAAACTGTTGTTCGTTTTTACACTCTTTGCGGCGTAATCTATCTTTTGTGCTGTAAATTTGATTTAGTTCTTTTTGAATTGTTTATAGTCAGTTGTGACAATCTTGCCGTTCAAATAGTAGAAATTAATTGGACATTCGCAATTGTGAAATGATAATTTTGCGAGTAGAAAAAGTAGCTTTGTTGAAATAAAATGTTTTAAAACATCTTTTTTTCTGATATTTGAATACGTAATTATTGCTACCTAGTAGTTTTCTGTGTAATATATATTTTTGTCGTGTTTTTCTAAAGATGAAATCGAAAGATGATTCAAAACAAAATATGCACACGTAATTTAAGTATGTAAATCTAAAACGTGTTTAATTATTTTTTACATTTTTGTGTTTATAATATTTTTTTGTATTTAATGTCACCTTGTGATATTCGATATTTCAGACTCAAAATGAATAGCAATGCTTTATGAATCTCACGTTTTCGTTTGGGGAATATGACATTTTAACATTTTTCAATCTTTTTTGATCTTGGGTGAATGAATAGAAATCTTCTCGATCAAGTACAACGTAGAATAATAAAACTAAAGTTTTCTATGACTTCTATAAATAGCTATTAATATTTGAACTAATCGCTTAATATTATTTTAACTTATAATATTTACTTTAAAGTAATTAAAAATTTTTGAGTAATTAAAAATTATACACACGTCTTGAAATTTCACAATTATTATTAGTAATTACAATTGATATAAAGTTATTGATTGTATTTTTTATACGCTTATGAAAGCATATTTATTTAGAAAGTTTATGAAAATTTATCAACTCTCCTTTTACAAAACTTATTTAAACTCTTCTAATTATTTAGTAAACAGCATATCAATATTTGTAGTTGTTATCTATATAATTATAACTAACAATTTTATACATCATGGTGCATGTTATTCTATTTTACATATGTTTCAATTAATCACTTCATTATTATATATCTACATATTAGTTATTCAAAATTAAAAATTACAAAACAAATATCAGATCGTTTTCATAAATAAAATGTATGCTCAGAATTAAATTCCTAACAAGTTATGTTTCATCCGCATATATACATTGAACTGATGTAATAAAATAATTTGCACAGAGTTTAATAATAAGTATATACACGACATAATTAATCTAATATATATATATAATAAGCATTTGATCGAAATAAATATAACTGATCCAGACAATGCATATAAATTTTAGTATCTGAACACTTTGAAATGAATGGTTACTTGAATTCCTAGCAGCAGTATTAAAACACGTGATTGATCGTGACCTATATTGAGGAAGTAGTATTGATTATAAGTCGTAAAAATAATCGGCAAGTAAAGTAATTTTTTCATTAGTGAATTGGGAATAGGAAACAGGTCACTGTATTTACTTATTAAAATACATACTATGTGTATGCTAATAATTACAGTTTAATATTATTAATTTAAATTTATTAACTATAATGTATATGTATAAATTGAATTAAATTATATTTAATAAGCTTATTAATTTTGTGTTACCAATATAAAATTATTTGATAATATTAACAAAATAATACATATATTTTTGCTTTAATAAATTAAACAACTTTATGCACAACGTACTATACCGTACGAATTATTTATGATACAATATTCACACAAAAAATCGAATTCTAAATAAACTCAGCAAAATTTTACGTTGATATTTTATTTGCCGAATTATTAGAACATTGCACGTGAATACTCTCTTCTATTCGAGCATATTCGAAAATGCATATCGTATGAGAGTTTTTTGTGAAATTCCGAATTCCGTACTAGAATCTGGGATTATAAACTGAAATGATGCTATTTTACTCGAGAAAGACGTCACGTTATTACGAGAGAAAATAAATCGATGAAAATGGCAATTTTTGTGGAGGTAGTCGTCACCGAAACATTTGCAGAATAAACTAGAAATGTTAGTAACGTTATCAGTCTTTCACGCCAGGGTTTGATTCGTGTGAAAAGTAACTCGAACGAAAATATATAAAGCATCAATTGAGCATCGCTATTTTTTGCTTTATGTTATTTCAAATACGATATTAATATTAAGTTGCTTTACTGCAAATATATTTGTGTTTTTTGAAATTTTTGAAGTTTATTATTACTTGTATTATTAGTATTTGTGACGGAAAGTATTTAATGATTATCAAAAACATATATATTATTTTAAACATTTCAATAAAATGCATATTAATATAAGTTTATATATAAGTTTTCCATGCAATGATTTCCAAGTCGGTTTTTTATTATTTTTTTTTTATTTTTTTCATTTCAAATCTGAAGCACAAACTTGATAATGCGGGTATTAAACATTTCTAAGTCCTCGTTTTAGAGTGCTCGGTTTAGAAAAATGACATGCGGATAAGAATTTTGCTATTCTGTTCTTATCTATCTTTCATGGATGTTTTCATCGGATATTTTATCGAAAAGCTTCCTCTACTACACAGATGTAATCTCAATTCAACCAGCTTCATTATAAAACACGCGTATTATTATTATTATTATTATTATTATTATTATTATTATTATTATTATTCTTATTATACAAAATACTTGTAGCAATGTGAACGTAATATTTCTTAAAAACGAGTTTTATTGTTAACCGTGATAGAGCTATGATAAAGTTCATCACCAAGTAAGATCATTTTACTAGCCAATTTGGTTTGGCTGGCATAAATGAAACACACCATCCCAGAAGGTCCGATCTTTGAAACGTGAGCCATCAACGTCAATTGTTCATTACCAGCATGAACACCCTATTTCTGCGGATCAAGGACGATGTACCATCCATCTACGTCATGGAATAAGTCACAGATACGATAGCGACGATAAAAAGTGCAGCCAATGAAAAGGCGGTCAATGTGGCGTTCTATCCGAGATCGAGGGAAAAAGCACTTGGGATGTTCTACATGTTTTGTCAACGTCATTCGCCATCGAATATGTTTATCTTCATTTCACTTGTACTTAATGTATTTTTATTATTGAAACATTTATGAGATTATTTTAATCACAAAATGTTGGAAACTGAGATGAATAGAGTAATGATAAATAGTTTATATATCGCGACGAATTCATATACGTTACGATACTGTAGGGGTACTGTGAATACGACAGAAATCATGATATCGTTGCAATACCTATAAATCATGGCTAATGGTTATTATGTGCTTCAATGTAAAAAGTAAGGGGATATTTATTGTTCGTATTTACGATCAGCCTGGAAAACTTTTGTGTCATATTAAATTAAATATAATCATTTGTGAATGTATTACTTGTGCTTTATTTAATGTATTTTCTATATTTGTGTTACAGGTAAGTCAAATATTCGGAGCACTCTTTTTTCTTCCAACAACGACTAATTCAAGGTATAATCTTAAATGGAATATTAATTTTCAAAAAGTGAGGTATAATATTTTAAGACCGCTTTAACATAAATAATTCCGTATGTATATAATTATTATTATTCGATTAATGCAAATAAAAATAAATAAAACATAAAATTAATCAGCTTTATCTCATGGAATTGAATTACATTAATTAATTAATTAAAGTATTGCAAGACAATCTTTACTAGGGTTATATGTACTTTAGAAAAATCTGGGCTTTTAATGAACAAAAATTGTTCATTTTATTCGTCAATAACTGGGGTTATAAGTGTATAATATTGTTTTGAAAAATTGATTTTTTTTGTATAGATTCATTGGGGTTGGATTTTATTCAATTATGTAATAATTATAAATGTTATATTTATCTCATCGTGGTAAGAAATACATTTTTTTATTTTTAGATAAAATAATTATATCGATAAAAGATTTGATTCAAGATTACCGTGACTGGTTTTACATTAACTGATTCTAAAGTTTGACAGCACTTAATTATTGAAAGTATCTTTTAATTAATTTTAAAAATTTATCAATTGAATTTATATTTATTAAATATTACTATAATAAAATTAAATTATGATTTACCGTTAAGCAAAGTTCTGTTTAAAAAGTTTTAAAAAAAGTAAATAGTAATTATTATATATTACGTACTAATAAAACAATAAATGTTTTCACACATTTAAGTGTAGAGGACTATATACATACAAAACATAACATATATATAATATTCACATATTATATAAATATCTCCATACGTATATAAGAGAAAGTAAATATAGTAAAATTAAAATGTATGTATTCAATATTATTTTAACATATATATCATAAACGATTTATATAAAGAATTCGAACTAAGGCATAAATAGAATAACATTGTTATATTAATTTATATATATCTATAAAAAAGAAATATATTTATTTTACATACATAACGTGTACAATTGCATTTTAAATTAAATAAAGTACGAGTCTCTGAACTGAAAAAGGTTGTGAAATATAGTATATATGATAAAATATTATCATATAAGATTGGCAAGGATTATTTAATCTAACAAATATATAGAATTTACTCATTACATAAATATATTAATAAACTCTACCGCAGCTATCCATAAAATTTGGTAATATTTATTTATATACATTCTTGAGAGAAATATAACAAAAAATGTAATTTAAAATAGTTTTAACAATAATAAAAAGACATGTATGCTAAAATAGAGATGTTAACGTTAAAATTAATATTTAATAGCAAATAAACTAAATAACTTATAGATTTCTTTCTAACAATTATTACTTTAAAATATTAATTTTTCAATATCTGACCTACGTGTCTTTATATTACTGCTATGAAAATCGTAAAATTTCCTGTTACATTTCTCTCAGCGTATTTACATATAATTACTACTATACACTGAAAAAAATCTGTGTAAATTTACTTAAGTTTTACACCACATATCTACGTACAAACACTATCATTGTATGCATTTTACGAAAATACTTTAAAATAATACCACTTGTGTAATATGTTCAAAATATAAGTAATATTCACATCCTCTACTGTAAAAAGCGGGCGTGTTAGGTTATGTCTCACGTACATACGAAGTGTAAAGTTACTTTTTGAGTGTAATTTTACACTACTAAACGTTGGTTATTTGTTGCCACCGACTATCGGTATAATTTTACGTGGATTTTTCTCAATGTAGTATTTACTATAATACTATAATATAATATTTATATTACAAAAATAAATTATATGTATTTATATACTTTATACTACCATTTATTTTTTGTAGTATTTAATTCATGAATTATGAATTTATATTTAATATAACAAATTTTATTATTACAATGGAAAAGTTTTTTTGAATATATTATTTACAATATTAATTGGATTCATATAATAAGCCTTAAAGTTTAGCAATCGAACACTTGGCGTTACAGTTGATAATAGAAATCTGCTAAACTTTCTATTAATCTTGACTTTACAGCAGTAACTAAACTTGATTTGTCATTTAATAACCAATTATATCGATCTCAGACCACCGTCAGCTATATAAATAATATAAATATAGATATACATTTGTATTGACGTTGATTTTACTCTGGTAACCATCTGTCTGCATACAATATTGATTTAATGTAGGGTCAATCGTTAAATTAAATACAGTCAATACTGACAACACAGTTGATCCATTATTTATCGAACAACTATTCTAAATGCAGAGCTAAAAACATTGTTTTAACAGCGGGAAATCAGCTAATGACGTAGATTTGATGTTGCAAGTGTAAATGAGAAAATTAGAATTGAGGTTAATTATTTTCATTACACAATTCGATAGATTTCATATATAATATATTAATTTCAATGTGAATTCTTTAAATGTGTGTATTTCCGTAAATGGTACACCGCGAGTAAGTCATATTGTAACAACAACACTTTAATTTGTATCTGGGACTATACACGCAGCCAAATATTTAGTATATTATTATAAAATAAAGCAAATGTACTTTAAACTGTCAAAATTTTCAATTTGTCATTCGAATTATAGTAAAAATGCACACAAAAAATAATATTTTCGTTTTGTTTATGGAACATTTTTACTATAATTTGTAAGACAAATTGAAAGTTTTGACATTGTAAGGTACGTTTGCTTTATTTTATGGTAAACTTTCATATTTATTTATTTTTAAAACATTATTTTTCTCCGTATATGACATGGTTATAACCTTTACTGTTTAATGTATACTAACCTATTTTAATCAATCATATTAGTAAAGTTACTCATCTCAACCAATTATTGTGCACGATATTTTATGTTTACACGTTAATATACATATAACCTCATCAAAAGAGGAAAACTTATTACATTTATTTTTACATACTAAAAGGCAAACAAAATATTTTATTGCAAAATTATTTCATAAAAATTATTAAATGTATAAATCAATAGCTCGTAAAAAATACATTCTATATAAATGCATAAATATTGTTTAACATTATTATTATTATTATTATTACTATAATACTAATTTACAAACATATGTATTTATAGTATCATTGACTCAGACCATTTACTGTTATTTGTACTATATAATAATTTACTACATAATAAATACGTATACTATGCAATATAAATATATAAAATTTGCTTATAGCATTTACTCTTGAGTAGTACTTGAAACCAACTTGATTATAAGTTTCCTTTTTTTACAGTTCACGACCATTTTTAAATGTCCTATATCTGTAATGTATAATAAGAATCAATTTTATTTAAGTACAAATCGCTATATTTAATGATTAAACAAAATACTTAACGAAACTAAATTTCCCGCAAAAACTTATTTATTAATAGTATTATTTACTATTTTTATTTAATAAAAATGAAAATATATTACTAATATACAATATATTTTTGCATAGAAAATTATATTATAAATAGATTGTAAATATATTTGTAATACATAGTGCAAACGGTCGTTATGAGGACGCATATAAATCTGCCAACAGTGTAAAATAAGTGACAAATATATACTTCATAAGTACCACTGTGTATATGAGTAGTGTTATTTTCGAGGACCGTCCTTAGAAATACCAAAAGTCAATTCGTGTACAAATTGGGTTTGGCTAGATTTTTAGGGAGGGGGGGAGGCGTAGCTCCCCCGCATTCCATTGTGAGGGTGGCCGAAGGCCGCCCGATACGCTCAGCCATATTTTCTACGAAAAAACAATTTTGCACATCCGTAGTTATGGAGCCCGAAAGTGGCGGGTCCCATTAAGCACCGGCCGACATGATTATATATATATATATATATATATATATATATCTCAATATATTACATTGAGAAAATAAAATTGTACATTTCAAACCCCTTTAGTACCG
>JABFQC010003019.1:0-14875 GCA_022817085.1 Psilanteris sp. ZL-2020
GTATTTTTCTACTTAAAAAACTTACTTTTTTCTTTTAAAAACAGTAAATATTATGATTTTTCTCTCTTGGTTCCAAATTAATGATATAAATATTAGTAATTTTTCGTCATTTATTTCTCTCAGTGTATATTATGTACACGGAGAAAATATATATCCAACTATTTACTATATAATATATCAAAAGTAGGATATACTTGCAAATACTATAAAAATTACTATATAATGTATTAAACTTTCGAATGCTCACAATATTATATTCAATTTATGTAGAACATTTTAATATATGCACTGAGAAAAAAATTGTTTAACAATTTACTACATAATATATCAAAATACAACAAAAATTACTATATAATGTAGTAAAAGTGGCAATGAACATAATAATATATTCAAGTTTATGTAGAAAATTTTAATATATATTGTGTTTTCACGTATCGTCCACTTTTGATATATTATATTGAGAAAATAAAATTGTAAGGGTACTATGAACATTTTACAATTGGTACATTGTACCGATCCTACATTTTGAATAGTAAACGACTTCAGCCAATGAGATAACAGCATTCAACTGGTTTAACCATGGTTAATCATCATTACATGTTACAATGTAAATTTTGCAATTTCATTTTCTCAGTGTATATAATAAATTGTTAAATATTTGTTTTTCTCAGTGTGGTAAATTATTAAACCTTTTTTTCTCACTGTATAAAAACATTTAAAGATGCATCCAAAAAGGTAAATCTGAAACGACGAACGATTGCAATTTTGAAGTGACAAATATGTAACGACAAAATAACTTTCTCGATTTACTCCTAAACCGTATTCCCGAGTTGCTTCCTGATTCAGGCGATGAGTCTCAACCGCAAAACAACCTGTAATTCTTTAACAATTACACCGCGCAGCACGTTCGACGAGGGAAAGTCAAATAGCAGCGTGCACCATTCGAATATGCCGCTAAGTCCACGCAATTTAGATTACACGTATAAACGTATCATTTATAAGGGAAATAAACAATCCGCGAGTGAAGTAAACGACGCAGCTGTTTGTCGACGCGAATTTCCGAAATATATATGAATAATTCGTATGGGTTTCTGAATAGCGTGTGACGGTCATTTTCCAGCGAAATGATTAGGGTCAGTAGGTAATAAATTATATGATTATGGTGGCCTCGATTTATTTAACGATTTACAACTTGAGATGATATTACTCAGAGAAACGCACGGAAATTAACTAAAATCGATTTCAAATTTTCTCTTTAAAATGTAGAGTATCCAAATTAACTGGACAGAATGAAGGTTAAGATATGCGATGGAAGTAATTCATCTCACCCCGATTTCTTAACATTCGTATATGGGATCAAGGTAAACTTTTTTTTTCTTTTTATCATTATACGCATTAGAGTAAACGTTCAGTTATTCTCGTGCCTAAAGTAATGTTTCAATTATTCTTTGCAATTTTAAGAATATATAATGAGAATGAAAAGTCTTATAATTTCTATAATTGAAAATAAGACATTTTTGAAACTGAAACGTATAATATAACGAGTGTTGTAAGTAAATAAGGTATAAAAGTTTCTTTACGTTTGGATAGTACTTTAAGTATGTTTTTATATTCATTCATTTAACTAGATAGACACGTTTGATGCCTTCAATTGAATTTCTTAATATATTAAAATTTCTTAGACGATGCATTAAAATATCATTTATTTAATCGTAGTGTAATAAATAAATACTTTATATCATTTTCATTACTTTCTACATTAAATGCAAATTTATTATACCTTTTAATTTTAATATTTATGTTATTGATTAAAATTGCATTAAAATTAAATTAATTTTGTTTTTTCAATATTTATATAAGGAAATGATTATTTGTTGCTATTAACCATATATTTTCCATATATTTTTAATATGTTGTTCATATAAAAAATAATATTTTCAAATTAATATAATGGTAATATATTAATATATTATATAGAAAATATATTATGGTTCATATATTAATCAAATTACTAAGGATTATTTTTGTCTCAAAGTTTGCATAAACAGCTAATATATTTTTGTTTAAATAAATTTCATGTATAATTTTTCAATTCTTTTCGGTAGTCGCGTTATTAATTATTTGCAAATATTTAAACACCCCGTTGCACAAAATGAATCAATAAATGGTATAAGAAAAAATTAATAATAGTATGCAATTAATTTTTAGTGCAAGATTTAATTTTATTTTTTAGTGAAACATATTGTAACACCCGTACAAATATTTTTCTGTGAAAAAAATTGTTTCAAAATTCGGTATCGCTGGTTAGTTGAATGACTTATTTCATTTGTAAACTGTCAAATGATTTGGAACGGATCTAACCGATGATCGATTGATTGAAATAAAAAGTTTCGAAACTGAGCCGTCAACGCGGAGTTTTAATATAGGTTCGGTAAAACGTCAATTTGTAATTATTATTTCTTAATTATAATCCGATTGATAATTACTTATTACTTAGTTACAAATAACTTATTACTTAAGAATAATTTAGTTAATAATTATATGGTTTGAAGGATATAATTTGAAGTACATGAAATTTGTGCGCAAAATATGAGCAAGGTAGACATTTTAAGTCGAAAAAACATTCATAAATAATCATCAGCAAATTTTGAACTCCATCGAACAAAAAATATGTGTTTCGTAATTTGTTTAGTTTGATTTGTTATATTAGTCAATGAAATCGAAGAAATTTTACATATCGAATTCCATATTATTCATCTCTAATAGATTTGAGATAGATAATGTTCAGTTTTTTGTATAAAAATTTCTCCACGTTTAAATTTTAATTCATATAATTTATAAATTTAATAACTAAAACCAAAAAATGACCGATTAAAAATTACTGAAATTTCGTTTTGTTCAATTACTGAACTGAACTACAATTACGAAATGTATAATATTTATAATAAATTTGATTTCGCAAAATAAAATACAATAATCTATTCATTTTCAAGTTTCATCATTTCAAGTAACAAATTTTCTTCCACCATTTTCTAGTCGAAGAATTAAGTACTGATTATTATTATTATTATTATTATTACAAAAATTTACGCCTCAGGGAAACCCTGTATGGCAGATAAGATCATTTGAATATATATAAACATAGAATAGTCTGGTAAAATCAAAAGATACAATCAAACGCATTAAAAGTAAATAAATCAATAAATCTAATCCCAACCAATTTTCTCACATAACATGCCAATTTCATCCAATTCGCGAATAACAAATATCGATATGTGTCTCATAACGCTCTTTAATCTAAATAATTATTTATTTACATGTCGCTTATAAACGTGTAAATAAAGTGTTACAATTGTAAATGAACTTTTTAATTATTAAGAATTGAAATTAAGTATATATAACATTACTTAATTTAAATAAATATCAAAACCGAAATAATAATTGTCAAAGTTTTGCATGTTTATGTTTACTCGACGTTTTGATATTAACATATTTTAACGAGTGCTATATTTTATTTTATAATTCGAAACGATATAATTATAAATCAACGTCAAGATAGATAAAAAGATAATCTTATATATTATTATCTATATTATGTTACGCAACTTGAAGTACTTTTACATGTTTTGTATATCGTTTGTAATTATTTTTGTAATTATTTCTTTATATTAAGTAAACAAATATAATATATGTTAAACATTCGAAAGTATTTATGCAAGTTACATTTGATTCATTTTTGACGTGAAAGTTACGGATCCGGTGTTGAATTTATATTGTCAATTCGTCAAAATAATACACATAATTAATTGAGTTAATTATTTTCAATTGCACTTTAATCACTTTCAATTGCATTATTTTATTTTTTGCACTGAAATTTTAATTAAAATTTGTTTCTCGTTCCAATAAATAATCGCAAAACAAAATTTATCTTAAATATATTAAAACGTGAGTTTGTTCACCGTCAAACCTATTCTTGCATGGAGTAATAATGAATTCATTTAATATACACTTAGAAAAAAGTTGCATTAAAAATGACTAAAAGTTCAGTAAATATTATTAAAAACCAGTAACTTACGGACAAAACAAAAATTCAGTCCGAAATTACCGAACTTTTACTGTAAACATTGATGAATGTTTGTAAATATATACTGAAAATTCAACAATGTTTACAGTAAAAGTTCGTTATTTTCTGACTAAATTTTTGTTTTGTCCGTGAGTTACTATGTGTTTTGAATAATATTTACTGAACTTTCAGTAATTTTTAATGCAACATTTTTCTCCGTGTATGTAATTGGTTTGATATATTAGCAGTAAAGTTAAAAAAATATATAATTGTTAATTCTAATAGGATTTTTTTAATAAATTCTATTCTGAATTTATATATACATCTATAGGGAAGAATTATGTTATCACGAAGCATTTTGTTCATATATAACTAATATCTTATTTAAAATTAATAATTAATCAAATTATTTTTTTTTGAAATTATTCTTCAAGAGTTATTTACAATAATAATAATCGAAAAATTTTGATATATATCTATAATGAATATCATAATAAAGATTTTAAAGATTTTAAAAGTTTTAAAATAATATCAGAAGAGCTTTATTTTTAATTAAATATTTATTAAATGTTTCTTATTATAAATTAATAAATAAGACATTAAATATTTTAAATGACACTATATTATATATTTGAATATTATATAGTAAACTATTCAATATATATATATATAGTCGGATATGTGCAATTATAGTTGAATTTTTACGTATACAAAATACAAATTTTCTGCTGAAATGTTAATATATAATTATAATATTTTAAAATAATATCCTCAAATTTAAAACGCTTACACTACTCTGTAACAAGTGTCTTAAATCCAGAAGTTTTGAATATAAAAACTGAAATAATGCTTAATATAAGACACTTTTTTCTACGAAAGAATCCCAAAACGAGATATAATTACACTATGAATATTTATAATAAACTAATTGTAAATTATTTTTAATCCAATTATGTTATATACTAAACTTATTAAAAGTAATCAAGAACGTGATATTATAATAAAACCAAAATAGTACCAAAAATGATTACCGATATATAAATCGTATTTCAAAACATCGTATAAGAAATTCTTATTTATTGTATAATAACTTATAATAACTTATATATTGCATACATAAATAAATAAATTATTATACTTCAATATGTGACAGTAAACATATTCGCGATTATTTTAATTATTGAATTTCCATAATAAATTCGTACAATAAATATTCATTTAAAAATAAAAAATATAGAATTACAAAAAGGTTATTAGTTTAATTAGCTTGACATAATAATAGTCTGTTGAAAGCATCTGTTAAACTATAGTTAATAATTAACATAATATAAATTAATAAAACTATCAACTATAACATCATCTTTAGTGTAAATTAAAGATAATGTTAGTAGACGTATATATTTATTAAAGCGATTTGTATTTATTAATTTTAACTGTACTATTTAAGTATTAAATTTAATAAGGTTATTAAACTGCATTAACTTATGGCCATTATAAAATTACTAGGTTCATATAATCATTTCAGTGCGAAAAAAATATTTTATTATAAAAGTTGTACACTTAAATTTTTTCGACTCTTTCTTAATAATAAACCTAATTTTAAGCAATTAATGCCCGAACACAATTTAAATAATTTTATATATTTAAAATGTTTCGGTATGCTAACGAATACGGGCGATCGACAAAAACCAGCCTTAATTAATGTTTTTGCGCGGTTGTAAAATACCTATTAGTTTTGCCGACACTTTATTAAAAAGTTGCTTATTTTCGAACATATCGATTAAATTTAATTGATACAAAGAACTTATATAGACAATAAACATAACAATTCATTCAATAATAAAAATTACACATCTATTAAACAAATAAAAGTTCACGTTACCATTTTCATAATAGATTCTAAAATATTAATGAATAATGTTCTTGTCATAATTTTTTTTGGCCATTCAAAGTTTTTGCCAAAATCAACATTCCTTTGAATTAAAATAATACCCATTGCATTTCATTAGCCGAGAACATAATTTAAAAGACTTTATACAACGCCGCAATTCGCATTTTTAAATTTTAATTTTAACTTATTATTAAAATTGCAATAAAAACAAACTTACTGTTTGATTAGATTTATATACAAATGATAAAGAATTACCTTTAAATTATGAAGCATAAAAAAATTGTAAAAAATCAAATTGAATATATTTTTATTATAATATATAAACAAAATTCATAATATAGTGGAAAAAATAATATTACAAATTTGACCAATCCAGATAATAACAGGAGGAAAAGTGAGCACAAATGTAAATATAAACATTAGAATATATCATGGTATTTACGAATTATTTGGTAATATTTGACATATTTTTACAATTTTCCTATGTTATTATCTAGTTTCGTCAAATTTGTAAAATTATTTTTTTCAGTGTAAAATAAGTTGCTTGTAACTCAGTTAAAAACTTATATATACTAAGAAAAATTACCTTGTAAAAGTATAGTTTTTCATACCAAAGTTATCTTCTATTTTTCTATTTTTCAGTATAATGCTATTATAAACAGTAATTTTTACAATTTTGTTTTAATGTCGCCAAATTAGTATTATAAACAGCAATTTCCTAAGTTTAATTTTTCTGAGTGTACTCGTTTATATTATATTATTACATTTTATTTATGTTTAACATACATTGTACAGAGGTCATTTATATGACCTCTTCCTACCCTATAAATAACACTTCGAAATCATCTTTAATATTATTAAAAGCTGCAATCAGTTTTTAGGCGTTACAAAATAAAGTTAAAACGAAAATACTCTATCGTTATAATTCATTACTCATAAATTTCTAAGCCATTTTGAATAAACAAAAAATTAATTACGTGCGTTGTAAATTCAAATATTTTGCTATTCCGTAATTGCTAGTTGAACACTTATATATAATTTATTTACAAGATTTCTTTGTGTGCAGCGTGAAAAAACCATCATTATTACAAGGATTCACCGCGCAAAGTGTCGTTTTTATTATATCCATCGTATCTTTATAATCATACATCGGTTTTAAGCTCTAAAAACTTTGTATTGTAAATTAACACTGAAATTAACGCTTCTACACCAATACCCATTAATTGTTAATGAACTTTGCGTTTCGCGTAATGAAATTTAGCTTGGAATTTAAAAAAAAGCCTAACTTCGTTTAATATCGTCTGAAAGGAGCATTTCCATATAGAATCCGTTTTTATAATTATGCAACTAAACTTAAATAAAATGCAGTTGGTGTTGCAGTTAAAGGTGGGTATAATTTAATTACATAATTTTGTTCAAAAGTTTGCGTCTGAAAACGTTATTGCTCAAGTCTGAGATATTATATAATTTTTATCCAAGTAACACAGTTACCGTGAAGGTATTAAAACTTAAAGATGCCTCCGAAGAAAACAACACCGAAGTGAGTCAAGCACGTAAAGTAGGACGCTTCAATTACTCAATGCACCCGATAAATTTTATATTAATCAATGCCGATGCAATAAAACTAACTTCTTCATACCTGTTGGTCTTAACAACAAATATAAATAGTATAAATCTTACGCGACTATCGGAGCCAATCGGTTAAAGATGCAGCGGAATTATTATGTTCGTCGTGAAATTTTATTAATATTTTTGGTTCAAATTTCATATGCGGATGATGAAAATATATATGAATTGAAAATGCATCAAATTACGTGCGAATCAGCAGGAACAATGGCCCAATATTGGACCAGTACTGGCGCGAGAGTTGCCTGTACTGTCACAATTGTAAACCGACGTAGGCCCAGTACACTTTTAAAACGATCCCGTACAGAAGGAATACGAGTATTTCTCGTTGAATATACGTGAAAATTGGTGTAATGGTACGAGTATTTTAAAGGTAGATAATGTGTTATCACGTATAATATACGTAGAATACACGTATCTATGTCCTCCCTGTACTCCAATTCAAAAATAAAAAATAATGACAATAACTACGTGTATTACATGTGGTTATAATGAGTAAATTACGTGGTAGATGAAATAGAAATTATTGAGACATTTTTGGAAATTATGATGTAGTATATGATGATTTGATGCGATAAATTTAAACGCATTTAAATAATTTAAAATTGTTAAAAAATGTTAAAAATTAACATGAAACGTGTTAAAAATTATGATTTATCAGTCGTAATTTAATAATAATAATAATTCACATAATGCGTGCTAATTTTTATTATCAAATTCCTCTGTGTAGTATTGTATTAGACTATATAACACAAGGTGTCATGCCTGGTTCAACTCTGGCACATTACTGGTTGTCAATTTAAAATAAACCCGGTTCAGCGAACTTTTGATGATATTTCGCTTGTTAACCGTAGTTTGCACTGAGAAAAATAAAGCATGAAAAATTACTGTTTGTAATATTAATTTGGGGCCATATGATGCAAATAATCAAAATTTACTGTTTTTAACAGAAAAAAATCAAGTCATTTACAAAGATAATTGCTGAATTATAATAATATATTACTAGTAAAGTTTGACGATTTGTACCATACACTGAGAAAAATCAAACATAAAAAATTACTATTTATAATACGAGCTTGGACTTTTAAGCGAAAAAACGTGGAATTTACTATGTTTAGCAGTAATATTTTCAAAGAAAGCAGTAAATTTCTACGTAAAAAACGTAAATTTTGCTGTTAAAAAGACCAAATTTTATGATTTGTCGCTTAAAATTCCAAGATCGTATTATAAATAGTAATTTTTCATGTTTGATTTTTCTCAGTGTGGCCAATACTGGCACAAACCTGGTTGCCGTAATACGGTAACCAATGTCTAACTCTGGTACTGTCCAGCTGGGAAGTTCATGTTAATGAAAAATATAATTTTCAATTAAGTTATAGTATGATGTTAATTTGTCGCCGTACTTCATATTGAACTTCTTAATGAAAAATTATATTTAAAAAGTGCAATATTTAAGTAAAACTAGGATAATCAAAATTACTATATTACTATATACTATACATATATATATATATACCATATAGCAGAAATGTATATGAAACATATATATTGAACGAAATTATTTAACACATTTGATGTTATACTTTTAAGATTATCTTACTATATATATTGCCATTTGTTAAATATGGTTAATAAAATACATATTATTTGGAAATTATTTTGTGACACCAATAAAAAGTTAATAGTTATATCCATGCTCCGTAGAAAAGTTCCCGAAAAACTTTACTTTATACACAAAAACATATTAAGTACAGCAATAAATTTTTAACAGATCAATACATTTCCGAATGACGTGTCACACTTGTTTTTAATCACCGACTTTTCTTCCGTATCCTATACTGAGAGAAAAGTTGTACAGTTAATGCCACTGAAATTTTTGTTGTGTGTTAACTGTAAATCACAATCCCTTTCATTTTTAACAGTATTTATAGATGACTACGTATACATATGATCCATTTTATATAATCTTTTCTACGTGTACTATATAATTTATATAATATGACAAATTTTGACAAATATAAAATAATCATTTCTCTCCATATACATATATATATATATTTTGTATATTATATATACATATAATAGATATAAATATAAAAAAATAGTTTATAATTTAAAAGGTTTTATATTTTTTTAAAATGAAATTTCGTTAAAATATTTAACAAGAATTTTGCAGAAAAAAATATATATTTAAATTCTATATACACGTTAAATGAACAATAAAAAAATGTAATCGCCAATAATAATGAAATATATGTTATTGTATATATAAACAATGTAACTTTAACATCGAGATTTAAATAAAAAATGAAATTCAAATATATTTTATACAAAACGGTTTTATATTAAACATCAAAATTAACGTATGTAACTGAAACTATATATTTTAATTATTATTAACACAAGTATTGTTTTATGATTAGAATGTTCCTATATAAACAACATAAAAGAGGTAAAAACGTTGCCGTGCAATTATTTTTAGTTGATCATAATAAAATTATATAAACAAAAATCATTAATATTAAGTTGTAGACGTGTCATTTAAAATAGAATTTTCACATACCAACCCCTTAATATGGCAACTTGAATAACATACGTGATAGTATAATTACTTTATTACAGGGAACAATAATTTTGAACCAAAATTCATTCGCTTCAATTAATCACTTTAATATTTATAAATAAACAATTGTTTTAATTAGAAACGAGAAAATAAACGAGATTAGTTAATTTCCAAAAAAAATAAGTTAATTTAAGTTATACAACAAAATTATAATTCCCGATAATTTTTGAACATATAATAAAACGTAATATAATGAAGTTAATAACAAATAGATATATACAAATTGTATAAACAATAACTATCCATATATAATAACAAATGAAATCTGTTTACTTAAAAACCTTGTTCAATATATGAAACATAAATTTAACAATTAATACATTTTTATATTTCCACTGTTTTATTTAGTATAACGGTATCTACTATAATAAAAGATTAATTAAGAAAGCATAATTAATGTTATCAATATTCGGACTAACGGAATCCGTTACACCATCTCAAGTTGACAATAAAACAAATATCAAAACCGGCGAGAAAACAGAGTGATATGAAAACAAAAAATAAAGCTTTCAAAAATGGCATTAACAGAAACGTTTATTTCGGAATGTGATCAAGAAATATTATTGAAATTTATCGATAATGACTCGGGTGGCAGAATTAACAAACAAACTTGCAAAATCTTATGCAATTGATTTACGTACGAATGGAGAACCAAATCAGACACATTCGTTATAATCAACGATAGTTAGCGATAGTCGTATAATACAATTAACTTATTTTTATAAAGATAAAAGTTGACTTTTTCTTATTCTTATGTTGCATTTTCAATTTCGAGACAAAAATTTAAATAGTAAGACAAGGTATTAATTTAAGACAATTGCAATATTTTTTTCTAATTGAATTAAATATATATATTTTGTAAAACTGGTATTTATAAAGTGTTATTGTCTACACCTGTTTAGAATACAAAAATCAACTGATCCGGCAAAATCTAATATAGGAAATTTGGATAAACGAGTCCATACGTTTGTTTGAACTTGACATTTTTGCTTACTTTAAACTGGCAAGAAATGGTATACATATTTGCAATCTTTTAAAAATACCAGAAAAAGTTAGTGAAAATATAAATTCCAATTAAAGTTTAAAAATCAGCAGAATCCTTAATACTTAATTTAAGTTTTAATTTATTTAAAAAAATCTCTGACTTTGAGATATCTTTGACTTCAATGCATACGATTTTGTAACGAAAACTATAATTAATCTTAAAATCTGTGCAATATTTATTATAAATACAAAAAATTAATTAATAATACTATATGGTTCACATTTTATCTTTAGTAACGATAAGACTACGGAATTCCTACTATAAATATTTTATTAATTATATAAAATTAATATTAACATTTTTATTTTAATTAATAGTTTATTTTAATTCTATATTTTATCAACATATTATTTTATTCCAATATCATCACTTAACCTAAATATAATTAAATTAAATTAAATTAAACTAAATAAGTTCTCATCTATGCAGCGCTTCCAAACACTGTTACCATAGAGACTAGAGTTGTAAACACAGCCATGTGCTTTAGCTAACAGTGAGTGAAGTAACGTGTCCCAGTACAGTTGTCAAGAAAATTGTTTAAAAAGAGCATGAAATTGTTACTTGTTTATTGTAATATACATACAAAATTAAAGTTTAAACAACGTGTACCAATCCTAATAAAAAAAATTGCACTTGTTAATATAAAAAAGTGAAAACCTCCACTATTAAAAAAACAGGACTTACACGTATCTTGTTTAAGACACAAAGTGACTTGTTTACATAATCAGTTGTCTTAATACAAGTGTGTCTTTGATTAAGACACTCATGTACCTTATTTAAGACACTTGTGTCACATTTTTTGTAGCAGTGCATTTACACTAAAATAATTTCATTAACAAAGCACCGATAACATGACGACAAAGTCGTTTGAATTCGTCAAGGACGAATCCTCAAAATCGAAAGATTCCAAATCCTCGATGACCTTGCAAAGCGTTCGACCAACGGCAGACACCGGGAGGGACACCAGTTCGGTGCTGGCGAACAACATCGTCCGGTCGATAAGGAAACCCGATGACGCCCAGTACGCCGACGACGGTCTTTACGTGTCTTCGAAGCACCCACTGAAACAAAAGGTGATCAAACCGTATCCAGTGAACCGCGAGAACCAAAGCAGGGAAAGGTACAAGAAATCATCTGGCAAGCTATTAGAAATCGCAATTCGCGACATTCTTCTGCGTTCGGAACAAAATTCCGAAGAGTCTTCTTTGCAAATAAACTCGGCCGCCATTTACTTCAAAGACAAGCAAATCTGTTCGGAAAGTTACCCCTTCAACCGCAAACTTTACAAATTCATCATCCGCAGTTCCGCGGACTCGACGTACTTTTCAACCAAGGTCATCGCCTCGGACGGATCGTTCGTCTTCGCGCCTCTACCCTTCCCTAAGCACGATGTCAAGAACAAACAATCAGAAACCGATTTCGCCATCGTGGACCACTCTCAGAGAGTTTATTCAGGGCTTATCATTTACACGGTGTCCGTAACCTATCGAGATTCGGATACCAAAACGGAATCCCTGAACCACCATTACACCCCGAGCAACGACCCTAATAATCCTCAGCGCGCGGTTTCCCTGGCTCGTTGGAAAAGTGAGACCGATTTGCCCACGAAGGGATACTTTCTGTTAGAAGACAAAGCTCTGGTGTTTCCGTGTCCTGATGCCAAAACGAAACGCAAGAACGGCAGGAAGGACATCGCCAAGCTGCTGGACATCGCTGTTCTGGAGCAGAACTTTTCGCTGTGGAATTTGCCGTTTATGAACTGGTGCCAGTGCGAAACCGAACAGCCGACGCAAGTAGTCACCAACGACACTGAAAGTCAGCGGTTGAAAAGCAAAAAAGTGTTGACCGTGACCATTCTCAGGGGTATCGAAGTACCGGTTAGGGAGGAATCCGCCCTGGTGCAACCGGTCGTTGAAGTTGAATGGTGCAACATTGTTCATTCCACATCCATCGCGGATGGACCAGCACCGGTTTGGCAGCAGACCATCCAGTTCAAAGTCTCGCGACTAACTGGAGAACAATTTGTGAAATTACGTTTGTTTGATCAACATCCTATCTGGGGTCTTCAGTGGCTGGGTGAAACGATCATTCCTCTCGAGTGTTTGAATTATTACCAAGAGGTTGAAAGGTGGATAGGTCTGTCTCCTCTTCGTAGCCCTAAACACTTGTTTGGTTACATACAAGCGAGCCCTGGGTATTCCTATACCAGGCTTTACGTATTAATGAAGATGCACCAAATTGGTACCGTCAGCAACGTGGACGAAGGGTCCTTGGAAGCTTTGTCGAAAGCCATTCAGAAGTGTATATCGGTGCCGTATAAAATTGAAGAACTGGAGGATCCTCAGGAAATAGCTAAACTGGTGACGCTGCTGTCGCCGTTGCCAACGCATTATGGACCACTGAAACCAAAACAGGCTTTAAATTTAAACAAAGTCGACCACTTTGGTCGCGCTGCTTTACTCACTGCTCTGTTCCAAGGTCTTGGATTGCAGTCGTACGTTTTATTAGGTAAATTTGGTGATTGGAGTAATGTAAATTAGAAACTTAAATCTATGGAGTGGATGTAATTAGGTGGTTGTGGACATGCTGGGAGCATTTTGTTTGATTATTTATTCTTTTGTTTAACATATTATGATTGCAGAGTTTTAAATATTTGTAATGTCAAATAAGTATAATATACTAACATTAAAAATAATCAGTTATAAATTGATTAACCATTGTATATGTTTTTTGAATATCTGTACTTGATAAATTGTTTTGTTCCATGATGATTAGGAACCGTTTAGTGTTTAGACGTAGTAGACGTTTTTATGAAGGATTTAAAAGAAGTTCTACTAATATAAAATGTAATACATCCTCTATATATGAAACAAGAGATACTTCCCCATACGCAGTAATCTATTCTAAAGCATTACTGATGAGTTCAGAACTAGTTACAGAATGAAACCCAGATATATAGTTTATTTGGACAAATTAATGAGACACGTTTAGAGTCTAAGTGAATCTCATTATTTTGACCTTATTTATTTGACATCGTTAACCTCTTATATCAATGGTACTTCTTTAAATTATCCCTCAAAAGCGTTTAGTACCATTAGTACTAAACGGTTCCTGATCCTTATATAAAAAAATAATATATTACTTATATATACTATATTTGTTCAAAGTATGGTCGTTTATGTTTTATTTTATATTTTTAAGAGTTAAAGATATTACCAAAAACTGTTCATTTCAGTTATAAATTTTATATAAAGTGAAATTTCTTTTAGGAACATCTCAGATATTGAAATTAGCAGCTTACTGTCTGACGACTGATCCAAACTTGAATACTTATTTATGGGATCCTGAAAGTGGAGATTCTTACAGCTTAAGTGACAGTCGATGCTCGCTTATAACCGTTCTTAGACTCATAGATTTTAAAACGGTAATGAACTAGAGATACAAATAATTTTAGTATAATCAAATTTATTATAATATTAACATATTGCTATTATTAGGTTTGGGATAATACGCAAAAATCCATGGCACCTGCAAATTTAAAATTCAATCCTGAGTCTAACAGGGATTGGCAACCTTTGAGTATAAATTCAGCGGCAAGTGATAATCAATCGATACAAATTTTAAATC
>JABFQC010003020.1:0-14874 GCA_022817085.1 Psilanteris sp. ZL-2020
ATGATTGTGTGGATGATTGTTCTTGGTTATGTATATATGTTGTGCACTGTGCTGCATTGTGTGAAGTTGTTGTTTGAGAGCATAATACGGAATTATAGTTTTTTTTGAGTCACAAGGGCTGGGATATGTTTTAAGGGCTCTGCTTACATTTGTTAATAAATTTAAAATATTTATTTATTTTTCAATTTAAAAAATATTTAAAAAAAAAAAAAAACAAATAAATAAAAAAAAAAAAAAAAAAAAAAAAAAAAAAAAAGATAAAATACAAAGAAAAGAAACAAAAAGAAAATAAAAAGAAGCAGCGATTCATCAACTGTGGAAATGAAATTGGACAGTTGATCTACAATTCAATTAGATACGACAAGCAAACGAGGATAAAATTTCCGCGAGACACGTTCGTGTTTCCGTCTGAAGATATTGCGGAGTCAACAAGGCTTATAATATATGACGAACGCCGAGCAAATAGAAATGCGGCGTATTGCCCACACAGGTACACGTGCACACAAAAACCCAAACAAGGCCCTTTGCAGAATCCTACGCGATAATGCGACGACGAACAAGTATCATAAGCCAGACTACAAAGCCGTCCTACAATGCTGGGAGCGAGCGATATCCTGACGGTTTCCGTTCAAATATACTCACGTGTGCCGCCGCGAGTGTTACGCGCCCGTTCTCAAGGCGCAGGTGTCAACTCCGTCGCACTTCCGGATGAGATTTGTTTTATCGTGTGTCCTTGTCGGGGCTCTTTGCTCGCTCCGTCTGTTTGTCTGTTTGAAAAAACGAGCGCAGCGTAACGAGCCGTGCAACGCAACACGCGAAAAACGCATTTATAATTAGACCAACAGCGGTAGAAATTAAATTGCGAGCGTGCTTCCGGGGACCGCAAGTCGAATATTTTAGCCGATTTGGCGAAATTATTCCGCCGTTGTATAATAGATTAAATGGTAATAAGAAATGAAGTGAGATAATGATGGATCGGCGGAGATGAATCACGCTTCGTGTAATTGTCCGTTTGGCTTTCTGATTCATAAATTCGTAAGGCTTTTTTGACACAAAACGAAGGCAGATTCTGATTAGGCTGAGAATTAAAATTCAGTGCATTTCATATTCAAATAGCGGCGTGGATAAACGTTTGTTACGTTTGAAACCCTTTTCCTATATTTGATACATATTGTATAATCGTACTTATAATCGTCGCAGCTTTAATAATTATAAATATATATATTTATTTAATGCCCGGTACGATTTGGATATACTACTTTTGATAAGAAATATTACTTTGACCGGATTTATTCGAAACATATAACGATATAGATTTATTTTCGGCCACATCGCTATGAAGTGCGTAATTTATAACGCGCGGCGCGCGTAAAATATAATCGTATTAATGAAAGGAATTATCTAAAAGTAAATTTCGGTTCTGCCATTCAAACGCAATATCCCATCCAATTTTTGTCGGAAACGACTCAGCCGTTAAAGGTCCATCTCCTGTTTCGAAATTGATACGTTTATGACGTTTGTCGTAGTCTTCATACACGTAAAATTATCTTGGGAAGCGTGATACTCGCACGTCGTAACGTGAAGCAATAATACCATTTAGCTAGTGGTCGAGGACGTCATTGGGATTGAGCGTCGAGTGCGGAACAAGCGCGAGGAGCCGATTGCGATTGCTGATCCGGGCTTTTACGATTCATATAACACAAATACTTGCGAAGAGGCTAGGGGAAGGCACAATGCGACGCCGAGTCGGAGAAAGGGTCGTTTTAGTCCCGGACATAAAACGTTTATTTATATGTCCAGCGCTGTTTGCAATTTATTCGGCCAATCAACGTGGCGAGATAAACAAAATCGTTGAAACATTTTTGTTACGGTTATTACCCGTAATTATTTCGAAAATATTGTACCGATGAATTGTTGGCTCGGCGATCAAAATTCTCCGCGTCAAACTATCAACAAGAAAAAATATATCACTTTTTATTTCTATTGGTACGTATAAGTTTCGTAACAATAAGTACATAAAATGTATGTGTGTATATATATGTATATATATGTTGTCGAGAATGAACTTATGGAGCTGTTATATAGGAAAATAAAAATCGAAAGCGTGGAATTTATCGCGGTAATTAATTAAAGATAAGTTCAATTCAATGAGATATAATTTAATATACAATTTAAACGGAACATTCTTGGATGCTATCTAGGAATGCAACTAATTGATTGTATGTTTATAGAGTACACGTTTTTTTGTTTTTGTTTTTTTTTTTTTTATTTTTTTTCCCTAGGATAATCAATAAAAAGTACGGAATGTTCAAGCGAGGTGGCGTAAAATTGTCCGCGCGCGTTTAATATAGCTTTGCCGTAAGGATAAACGAGCGTCCCATTGAAAAGCGCGCCCGGCAATCGGCAACTTAAATTCATTTTGCAATCGTTAACGGCGCGCTCGTTACGCGTAATTAATCGCGTGACGCGCAACAATGGTCCTGTTAAAATATTTAAAAAAGCGATTAACTCTAAATGAGTACTTTGTACTCGGAACAATTGAATAGCGAGATGGACATGGAAGTACCAAATTGAAATGAATTGAAACGTTTCGCGGAGAAGATGGTGGAGAGAGACGGGAGAACTTGTTCATTGCGGCATTACGCAATGAAATCTAGTTATCTAGCCAATGAATCCGCATCCTCCGGCAGAGGAACAGATTCACGTACGGAGTCGCGCGTATTATACTGATTCGACGTAACTGCTCTTCGTCTGTGCACGGGCCCGCTCCGCTAACGACGTCCACTTAATGTTAATAATTATTTTCATTGGGGTTCTGTGCGGTGCAATCGTGCTGCAACGTCAACTTCCTGCACGGGCGGATATAAAAATAGAGCTCGAGAGATACCTAGATCGAGCTCACCCCAAACTATAAGCTTGATTTAAACCGGCCAAAGAACGCTCCGTTTGTTTCGACCGCTGCCGCAGCGCCACGCACCCTGATACGTCTTGACACTAATTGTGATCAGATCGGCCAGACACCGAATCAGATCGCTATCGCGCAGGCAATTAAATTTGATTTTTCCTATCCTGTTAATTGCGACTTGATTATGAACATTAAGCATCGCTAATTAGATCGTGCAACATGCGCCGTAATTACGGCCAGACTTCACACCGACATTTAAATAATTCATTTGATCCGAAATTCCATATTCATTTCACGGTTTCGATTGGGTGTACTTTGGACGAGGAAATATTAATGGAGACTGATATCGGTTCGCGCCAAAGTTGAATGAGTGTATATATTCGAAGTTTATAAGTCTGTACCGTTGCTGTAAACACGTGTGATAGATCGGATTGAAAGTTAACATTTTGAAAATTTGCTTTTTTTAGGTGTATCATATATAAATAAATATATTTAGTATTAATTTGTTTTAGGTTATAACCAGTGCATTACATTTCAAAATACATTTTATATATTGTTGTTTTTTGATATTGACATATCTTATATTGAAAGTTATCAATTTTAGATTTTGTTTACAAACTGTCCCGAAATAACATGCAGTAAATTGTATGTAATTTACTGAATAATATAAATACATATAATGCTCGCTTTGTGTAAAGTTGATAACTACTATAGGATATTATTTATCCATGTAGTTTCAACTAGAAATACGTTGAAACCGCGCTGGAAATATTAGTTTGTAGTATAATGTCGAATCAACGTTCGTTTAAGCTAGATATGTAACTACGGCGTAACGAAAGTTATATAGCGATATTCCAAAACAACTGAACAACATTGTATAGTTTGTCAATGTTGCATTAATATTTTCCAAGGAAAAAAAACGTCGTCTCAACTCTTTTTTATTCATATTTATTCTCTTATTTATTTTTCGATGTTGCTGCTCCCACCATGTCCTCGATTCAAAATGACAATTTTAACAAAAAAATGAAAATCTACGAAATTTTGTATATCAACAGTTGCACCTGTATTAATATGAAAATACTTGAAATAGTTATAAAATGTTACATTAAAAAAATGTCAAATTTGGCCAAAATATGGAAATCTCCCAAATTCGATCAAACGATGCACATGGACAGGCACACTTATTATAAGCATGAAAATATCCGAAATAGTGAGTTTAAAGTCATTTAAAGACGAAAATGGCTTCATTGAAAATTTACATTTTTTCATGAAATCGACGTTTCTGCGTACCATTTGCAAATGATTCAGTTAAATCAATTAAAATATGTGTTTAGTAATTTTAATCCAACCAGAAATCCGTAAAAAAGCACCTGAGATTGATAGCGTAAAATAGATTTTTCGACATTTTTAGAAAAAATCGAAAGGGGTACCTTAAAAAATGTCAATTTTGGCCAAAAAATGTAAATCTCTCTAAAATCTAAATTTAAAGTAATTTAAAATGTAACAAAAATTTACATTTTTTCATGAAATGTCATTGGCAGTTTGCATCAAAAATGAATGAAAAGGCATGTTTACAAAAGAAAGGTTATTACTATATACATATATATGTATATATAACTGTTATATTTTGTTATATGTAACAATGACGTGCAAGAAATTGAAATTGCTCTTCATACAAGATTTTGTCCTATACCATATTATTTTTTAGGCTTTTTGTCTAACAAGATCAGGACGTGTTTCATTTGTCTTGAATCCCAGAAGGCAGCGGCGGAAAACTCGACCGGGTCGTAAATTATTTAGAGGTGGCTGAAACGCGCTGTCTCGGATTGTAATCCGCCGTGGGTAAAATTAAATAACAACAAAACAATAAAAGACAATTGTTTCTAAGTTTTATGGACGCGCTCACGCCCTCGTCGTGCGAGGATGCCGCACGTACGGGACGCGTTTTATTGTCTTTCCGCCCTTATGAGGGCGTTGGTCACTTTATTTAAGGGGTGTGTGATTTTCTGCTGTCCTTTTACGATTCAACGGCAGAACGTATAATTGAACGCGCTTTTATTTCATATTTTATGCGTCGCGGTTTAACGTCGTTGCTATTTAGACAAGCAATAATGCTCGCACGTGGTGCACATTTTACATCCCTACGTCGTTCGTGTTGAATTTGGTTAAGGACGAGTTGGAACATTTTACGCCTGCATTTTGAGTAATTGAAGTGATTCACAGACGACGATTTTCCGGTTCTTTTGGAAATTACACGGAGTATCTCTTCCTGATATGCTCGGTATTTCTTTTTCCTCGGACAGGCAATATAAGGAGCGAAAGGTGGGGGAGGCTTACGCTTCTCCTATATATTATGGCCACATTTTTATTTTGACACTAATAGCCTATGCTATCGGACGGCGCGAACTTAAGTCCATATACGGTCGTGTTAATCCTTCGCCGATATTACCCCATATAAATCCTAAGAGCACGAGACGACTCGAATGATATCCGTAAAACACGCGCGATTCTGATTGTAATAGAAACAATTCCTCTTATCGACGCCTTCGGTATATAACGGTTCTGCTTTTGTATCGAACAAATCGATTTCTGGCTTTCAATATTTGCTGCCGTAAATATATTTTATTTTCAATAATTATACGTCATCAATGAATATAGATATGGTGTTGTAATTATAATTAAGCAGCAGTGTATATATATATTTATATTTGTATACACGTAGAAAAAAGTTACATTATAAAATGCCATAAGCTTTATAACGATATCATGGTTAGTATTATGGAAATTACTATACTTTATAGAAATTTGTCTTATAAAATATAGCTAATTTGTTTAGAAGATATTGTATTGTATAGAAGATGTATAACAATTTTAGAAATATTTGGTTCAAAAATCCCTAAAACACCATAATGTATAGTAATTTTTAATAAAATATTTTTCTCCGTAAATGTATAAATATTTATATTATTACATTAAGATTAATAATTTTAAATACCAAATTGTTTCATCGAAATATACTAATATTAATATATTATTGTTCTTTTTTGTTGCAGGTAGGTAAAGGGATATACAGAGGGCTGAATACTTGAAGAATGAGTTCTTAAACTACCATCAGATATCAATTAGACCTGAAATAATTGATGCCTTTTGTGACAGAGTTAATTCTATTTTCGTACTCGTGGACGTATCCAGAACTGTTTTATTTATATTTATATAACCCATATGTGGATTAGCATATTATTGATGAAATGACACATAAGCGGTCGATCAATCGACTGTATAAAACATTAGTTACAACGTTTTGCGCAGCTTTTCGTCAAACAATTACAAAAAATCTAACCGACCGAGCGAATTGTGCCGCTTATACGAAGGTCGAAGTGTAAACCGATATTTGAATCCACACACTTCATTAAACCTAGTTTTTATTTAGAAATGATACAATGTTCATACACATTCGAATACATGGATATCCCATAAACTTAAACAGTGATGATTATATGTGTACCGCTGGTACAACTATATGTATATAGGGTATATAATTACCATACCAAAACCATTAAATTTGCTTACTTCTAATATAATATTGAAATAAAACAATGAAATGTAAACTCTACGATATATGCATCTTCCAAGAGCAACACTATCAAACAGATATTGCACTTTTATTTCCATCCTATGCAAAACTAATCAAGCTTTATGTTACACTTTCTAAAAACTTTCCAACAAACAACACATTTCATTTACATTATTTTCCTATTTCAATAAACAAAATACATACACCGAGAGAAAAATTTATCAATTTTTAGTAAAAAGTTGACCAATGTGGTCAAAAATTCAAATGATCAATTCGTCAAAAATTCGTAGTTTATTCATCAAATAGTCTCAAACATTTAATTATATATTAACAATCGGTTTACTAAAATTTAATATTCCCGTATTGTAAATATTGGTGTTTCTTTCTCTCCGTGTACCCCGTATCTCAACGAATAAGCAACATTTCGAAACGATGATAAACAACAAATACTTTTCTATCGACTAACTTCTTCTTCAATACAAAACTGATTCGCCCTCGTCGGACTCGGCATTCGCGGAATTAAATTAAAGCATACAAAAGAACGGCATTATTGAATAAGACACTAACGAAATTTTGTCCCGTAACAAACAAAGCACCGAAAGTTCATTGCACGTTCACTAAAGAAACAATATCCGTGGATATTTATCGCGGGTCCCATATTATTGGGCGAAGCGAATTCAGTAGCTATGCATAGTATAAAGGCATTGTGCTGCTCGGATTTTAGGACAGTGGCCGACGCTCGTAAACCGCGTCCCTCCACGTCCAATCATCTAAATTATTTTGTAAGACGGAAGAGCGTATGATCTCGTGCGATCATAGCGCCACCACTGGGCTGCGTGAACGGAGGAGGGAGGTGAAAGAGTTATCGCGTGCCGCGCCGCCATTTTCAAAATAGATATAAGGCGGAAGAGAGAGCACAAGTTGTTACGGAGGAAGAGAGACTTTATTGCTTCATAACAACGGACAATCGGCCGTTATGATTTCGGATGCTATTTTGACTGCGCGCAGTGGGTGGCCCCTGAACAGACGCAGAAATATGCTACCTCGTAAACCGACCCTTCATCGCGTACGTTGCCTCAAATGTTCTTAGTTCTATCGAATGTTTATGCGCGCGAATTGCGCGTTTTATCGGTCCACGCACGAAATCCTGTCGAAATGCAATCATCACACTTGACGAGATTTTTGATCGTAGGAATTGCACTTGAGGAATGCTCTTGACGATGAATTATTTCATCTCGACTTTGAGATTTGTTTTAAGAAGGGCGACTGTAACAGATGTTCAAGTAAACGCCTCGCGTTTCAAGTTCGAAGCGATTTCCAATTAGTCAACTGACAAATTTATTCGATTCGGTTTTGACGCACAAAAATCGATTTCGCGGCAAACGGAATGCGTCGTTTATAACGAGTTTTAATGTTGCTTGATGGAAATAAAAAAGTAGATTCGCAAAATTGATATAGTCGTATTGATTCGCGTCTCAAAATAAGAAGATATAAAAATTTGAGAGCGTTATATTTTTGCACTCGCGTCGAATTCTTGAACAAAAACCGAACTTTAATTAAACATACAAGAGCAAATTTCTCGTAATACAATTGCGATTTTTCTCCAAATTTTACTCCAGGGTAGAAATATTTGTGTAAGAGAACGTTTATGAATTCAAGCTACTGACCGACACAAATAAACGTAAAAATAGGGCATTCCTCCATAAAAAAAATGTTTTGCCCCGAACATAACATTCCGGGAAAACCGATTGGCAATATACGAACGAAATTATTACGAGCCTGAAATTGAAAGTCTCGCTTATAAATGCACGATAAAATTCGTAAGCTAGGAGGGTCCGGTGTGTCATTTATTGGTCAATTCTTTATTCTCGCGAGTCATGAACAAAGTCTCCTCCGGACTAAGCGAAGATTTTTAACGCGACACCTGTCAATTGCGTGAACTAACGCCGCTGTAAACGAGACGCAGTAGTCCTCCTCACGAGGTACGAAAGTTCGATCTGGTCGTACGACCTCTGTAAATCACGTCTCTTCCCTTCTGACGGATCCCGGACTAACAGACCCGCCGACGCGAATATTCTGGCCGTAAACGTCTGCCCACGATAACTGAGTCGCTTGGTTGTACTTCTCCGGGCTGAAAGTTGAAATTACGAATAAAACGTTTGAATGATCGGATGACAAAAGCAATCGGCCCGAGACCGCGATTTTTCACCAACCGATTTCCGGTATTCTCGGCCTATATGGACAATAAAATCTACGCGTCGGTGATATACGCGCGACATAAATGCGAATAAACATTTTTATCTTGGTACATTTTATGTTTACAATGCATTATGATTAAGGAATAATTGCGAATAACAAAAACCAGAATCATAAAGGAATAATAAATTTTCACGCAAATCCAATGTTGATTGTTGATCCGGAGCTTTGAAATGATTAATTGAACTATTTTATTTTAAACAACTGAATATCAGGAAGTATGAAAGTATTTTTTTGTATTACATTTTTATTTAAGCAATTCGTAATTGGTGTGTAAAAAAGATCGATAGGTAATTTGGAAGATCATGGAATGAAGATGAAAGATGAAAGATAAGTCGGTAAAAATGAAATTAAGACGAACAAAGTTATGTATTTTAACGATGAGATAATCGATGAATAATGAAAATCGTGTTATTATTTCGTTTAATGTAATTTAATTTACTCATTTTTTACAGTCTATATTGCTAATGCTTGTCGAATGCTTTTAATTATGATTACAATAATTGATATAATTGATATTTAATTTAATTAAGTATGTTCGATATACATTCTAATAAATATTATGAAACTTTAAAACGCCACTTAATATATTTTTATAACTTAAAAATAATATATCAAAAACATATGGATGTATTTTTAAAAACTTATTACATAAGCCACTTATCCTAATACTTTAAAGCTTTCACATAACGCATATAATTTAAAATATAAAAACAACGAGTATAATAAACAACAGGAAGGAAAGAAATTATATCCAGGTCACGAGATTGCGCGGCATTTCGTGAAACGTAATTCATTGTTTCTGTGTCGATTGTAGTTGTGATAATATTATCACGAATTGCATGTACGTTTTTCGTGTTTGAATCCAAGATTTTGTTGATTCAACGGAAAAGTGTTAAGAATGCTATTAATTAAGTTTAGTTTCTGTTGTTGCTGTGCACAGCGAGAGCGAAATAAAACCACAGTGAAATACGATGAAGAAGTCCGACCGACCGAGTCTATTATTGTAATGTATTTCTGTAAAGAGACTTTTTCGCTTTTAATCTTTTTATTCTGCATAAACGACGAACGAATATCAACTCACGATCTCTAGACTGATCGTGACTCGTCTATTTTTACTTACGTAGATCTCACGACATTGTTATTCGCTGAAGTTTTGTCCCGTTTATTTGACACGATTTCTGTCAAAATTCAGTATCAATTTTCTCTCACTTCTCTCCGCTGAATCATAAAATGACAGCAACCGAATTATTTTCTTCAATAATAAAGAGGAATAAACGCGAAATAAATTTAATGTAATTTTCGGAAAGGATTATTATAAAAATTATGTAAATAATACGAATAGGTTTATTAGTAAAAATTATATTAACAAGAAATTTTGTGAAATTTAAAAACGTATTATAACATTGACGTTTATTTCTTTATTTTGAAAGAGAATAACTATTTAATATACCTAAATTTTTGACATTACATTGCGAATTAAAACAATCAAATAAACGTCGGTTATACGTGACGGTTAATTAACCATTTCTTAAAAATAAACTAACGCGCTTTTAATAAAAAGAAACCGAAGCAGATATTTATAAGCTTGCAAAATTTGTAAAACAAAATAGAAATTTCAATAAAGTTTCATCAATGAAAATCTCATTCTACGGGAGTAAATGTTTTTCGTTCATCGTGAATTTGACGAGGATGCATCTTGAGAGGACACTTTTCCGCAAAACGCCATTTACTCTTTTCCGTTCTCTGTAGTTGGTGCGTCTTTATAAACGAATTTCCTACCATCACCCACCCCCGTTTAGCCGTGCTGGATCCCCTTCCTCGTTCCATCTCTGTTACTTGGCGTCCGTGCCGAACAATTGAATTCTCTCTTTCCATTTACCGATCCGTTTGTATCAACATTTACATTTATATTTGAATAATGGGAAAATAAAGAGCCGAGGCCCGCGCTCACCATCAGACTTTCAGTCTGCTATTACATTTTTAAGCGTTCGTTTTCAAGCCTGCGGGGGTCCGCTTACCCCAACCAATCTTCCTCAAACTCTACCTACCTAATTCTTCCACCATCCGCGAAACACGCTTTACAAGCACTACGATATATATTTGTGTATTATTATGTCATCTATTATTTATACCGAGCGCGAAACCTCGGCAATTATAAAAATGCTTTGCCCAGAATTCAATGATATTCATGAACTTTAGAATGAGTTTTTTTGTCTCTTTTTCCCGCAAAATGATTTCGCGACTCTTTAGAAATGTAAGTAACTTTTCACGTGAAAAATGCATTTTAATTATCAAAGTTAAGATTGTTTCGCATCGCTGCTAATTGCCGGTAAGCAAGCCGGGTGACAAGTTAATCATATTAACCTCATTTCACCTCATTTTACGATACTATTGATGCGATTTCTAATGCTAACGTATTCGAGTTGGAATTCATTTGTCAGCATTGTCATAAATACCGTATGCACTGATTTTTATATCGATTTATTTCGTAGATCATCCTTAACCAGCATATACCAGTCCCTATATAGATATACGATTCAACAGCATCAGCGACAAATAAACTCAAACGGCATTATTTTCAGTTATCTGCGCGACAACTTTGATCAAACATTCACAACGAATATTCATTATTCCGCCATGAAATTGTATATTCACTTTAAACAAAGTGTCAATGTAATGCAATTTTTTTCACGCGAAATTAACAGAGCATAAAGTGACCGTTTGTTGTAACGCTGATTGGCTATTTTCGCGCCCCGGGTGCAGTCAATCGAGAGAAATTAGGAGGCCGATTTGTCGCGAGCCGCGCCAACGGAACAACTCGTTCTCGAAACCCGGCACAGACGTCCACCCTCGAATCCCGCCTCTCCTCTTTCTTTCCTCCAGCTCTTTTCGCGAGCTCGAACGCTCGTCATCCTATCTCCTTTTACTACTTGTTTTCACTTTTTCATTTCTCACCGGATTCCTTCACACTTCATCAATCGATCGCATCCTTAATGTGGCTTGAAGTTGGCAATCATTACAAGACTCGCATTGTTCCTCGCGTATAAAATCCCGATGGACTCGAAACGCAAACGAAAGAAACGTCTCGAGTTTACACTTCGATTCGAATATCCCGTTTCTGGTTGAGTTTCATCGTCGGGTTATCTCGATCTGAAAAATAAATTTTCCAACCAGTTAACGATTATTACGCCTAACGTGCTAGGAATTTGCAGAGTCAGCAAGCTGCAGTGTCAAGTAATTTGTACTTTTACACGCTCACGATGTTTGTATGTAAAACGCACGAGGATCCTCATTGTATCTCGTTGATCTGCGCAATTATACAAATTCTTTTAATTGAAGTGGGAAAAGTAGGTAATTTCTGTTAATCTCTACTGCGCGCGACTGCAACAATGCTCTTCGAATTAATATATAATGTTGAAAAGTACAATTTATACTTTATAAATCTGCAGCATAAGTCTTAATGCGTTTTATATAAACCGAGGTATCACTTTCATGGCACGGTTATTCTTTATAGATATATGAATTAAACATAATGAAATTCTACAATTTTCCATTATATGTACATTTGCGAATAATGTTTCCGTATTGCAGAATATAAAGTGAAAATATTTTTGTTCGTTATCCAATTTGTGGCACTTGCACTTAATACTAAATTTATTCCAGTAAAAATACGAAAAAAGAATAACGGTACGAACCGTTTCTTTATATAATAATGCTGAAAAAAGAAGTGATCTACAAGAAACAGGTTTCGAAGGTATTTAGAACACTTATAAGTGTTAATTTTGAAAAGCAGTTGAAATTTAGATGTAGACCATTTAGATGTAAACAAAAACATTACTGTTAAATGTCATTTAAATAAGCAACAACTCTTGAAAAAATGTACTTGTAGAACACTACTATATTTACAACGAAGAAAATGAAATTTATATAATCAATTTCAGATTAAACATATATATTCTATAATCCAAAAAACTACTTCATGTACACCGCATCCTAAATAATTCTGACAAGGATGTATTAATCTTGTCAACGATCGTCAACTAATTATTTGTTTAATACGACACTCAAACATGTTTCGTTCATAAGTGCTTAGAAAGGAATAGAATGAATTTATCATAAGCGATAATTTGAAGGTACACACAGGACCGATTTTAAAATGCCCGACGTTAAAACATTCGCAACATATGCATGGGTAATTTGCTTTATGAATGCAAGGACGTTTTATACCACGGCACACGTGACTGCAACACAAAATTTACAGCGCCGTTGATAACCGTGTTTCAACGATCTCCTTCGTATTACGTTTCAATTTAGATAAAACTTGGAGTGCATATGGCGCTCTTTAGGGCGACACAATTTGCTAGTTAT
Organism: Psilanteris sp. ZL-2020; assembly: GCA_022817085.1. NCBI lineage: Eukaryota > Metazoa > Arthropoda > Insecta > Hymenoptera > Scelionidae > Psilanteris > Psilanteris sp. ZL-2020. Next base: position 13,107 of record JABFQC010003020.1, read on the forward strand.
TTGATTCGATTCGTCGGCATATTCGGAAGCAGGGCCGTTCCCTTAGGAATGATAAATAATAACAACAACAATAATAATAACGACAGTAATAATAATGATTATTCAGTTTGGCAGGAATGCATACTGATACGGCGGAAGGGGACGCGCCGAGAGGGAAAGACGCAAATTGCAACGAAGCGATCGACAGAGAGAAGTGAGCCGGAGCATCGCTTTATCTTAATGCCGAAATCAAATCAGCTCGCATGGAATTAGAGATGGCATTACGGGCTATCAGCGCGTATGCACCCTGCGTATATCGCGTATATGCAGCCCCCGCGTACCGAGCCGTGGCCTAACCAACAATACGACGGGATAGGGCGAGAACAATACGCAACGGGGAAACACGAGAACACGAGAATATATCGGATAATATTACTGGCCCCTCTTTTCTACGAGACCACGTGTCCCGCATCTTGGAATGCCCGTTTGTTTTTTGCAATTCCTTTTTAGCCTTCGCCAACTTTTCACATTTATACGTATGTGAAGGTAGCTCTGGATGAAATCTCCGACGATCATCAAATGGCGAAGATTGCGCATTAAAATGATGTATGTCATTTAATCAAGTTTCAAATTAAATACGAATACCCATGTGAACACTCGAAATATTATTGCATGGTAAAAATGGTTTCGTTTAAGACGAAACCTGCAGTTTAAATTTGTACATTTATATATATATCGGAGAAAAGTAATCTGGGAAAAATTACTATATAAATAGTAACACCGAGATATACCTGACAATATTACAAAATTACTTTATAATGCAGTACTTTTTATAGTTTTAAAGTAATTCTTATATTATTTTCACGTATATCCCACTCTTATTATTTATATTGTAATTTTTACTATTTATTTTTCTCAGTATAAATGTACACTAGTGTATGCTCGTCAAACACTTTGATTCATCTGCACTCGTTTGAGCAAATTGCATTAATGAATGATTAATTTGTAGTCAGCTTTTATTTTTAATTGAAATTCCCCTTTTTAAATTTCCTTTTCAACCATCTTGCAATTCATAATCAGAGTATGACTTAAATCCGCCCGTTAACAGACATTTGGGATTTGTAGGGACACAGACTAACCCCGAGGATATTGAAACTAAGCATGTGCAAGCTATTTGTTTATGTTCGAAGTGTATGTTCTCATAATACCATGTTCATCTGTATTGAAATCCAAATATCCGTTTGCCGGGGCACGAACCGATACAATCCGATACGATCCGTACTTACGAGAATCGCCATAAATTGTCGTCACCTGATGACGTCATTGTCAAACAAATTGTCACGCTTGATCCCTAATGAACGCAGCTTCGAAACATGATAATGCAGACTGACACTGGTGAAACGCGACTGAAAAAATTCATTCCATCAAACGCTCGGATTATCATCGGAAAAACGGCATGCTGCTTTGATCAAAGTATTGCTTTCCGTTGTTATTTTAATCGCGCGGACGTCAATGAATTAATATGTATATGAGCATATTCGAACGATCGGAGCGTGCGAATTCTGCTTAGACAACGATTGAGTGAAACAGAGAGGAGAAGAGAGCGAGGGAGAGGGAGCGAGAAAGCGAGAGGGATGGAAAATCAACGTGACAGAATACGCCGCATAGAGACAAAGGGTGAAAGGACGCGCTTGTTGGTTTGTGGTTGACCCGTGCCAAAACCACAAACTGATATCCTTATGATGGTAATTGCACCAATCCTGTTTTGTTGCATAACCCATGACGTCAC
>JABFQC010003021.1:0-14874 GCA_022817085.1 Psilanteris sp. ZL-2020
GTCTTATACAATTATGTGCCAATGACAAGATCATTTCATTGCTGGGAGAGTATAACGTACACAACACACGCTGATTATACCTTCTTAGATAACCTTGAACCCTTGTTGGAAAAATGGCAAGCACCGATTTCAATAGCTTTACACGCTCCCGGAAATGACTTTGTAGAAACTCTTAAAGCTATCAAATATTTAAGAAGCTGTGGTAGTCCACTCATTACACAGCTTGTAACCTTTCATATATATTTTGGTTCCAAGCATATACCAAAATCGGTAAGAAAATTATGAATTTAATTTATTCACTACTTTATAAAGCATATTTATAAGCATTTATTGTATTATATACACGTAGAAAAATGTTATATTAAAAATTATTATACACCTTCTATAGAATACAATATCTAAACAAATAGCTATATTTTATAAGACAAATTTCTATGAAGTAAAGTAATTTCCATTATCATGATATTATAAAGCTATAAATATGGTATTCTATAATGTAACTTTTTTTCTACGTGAATGTAATATATATTTGTAAATATTTTAATAATTGAACATTGTGACAGTATAATTTCTAGAACTATCTTAAGGTCAAGTAAATGTTACTACAGTTAATTCTATTTGTCATTTTATTAAACTATAAATTAATTGTAAAGTGTGACTTAAAAGTATATTTTTAAATGATTAAAAGAAAAATAAGTTAATTCTATTATATAAAGTAGGTATTTCAAATAATTAAACTCACATTTATACAAAAAATTAAAGACATATTATAAAATTAATTTATTTATTTATTTATAATGAAAAACATTATATCAAAAGTGTAGGAAAAAATTATTTAATTATTGTGACAACAATTTTATTTTTGTGTAGATTCCACCCTTAAAGAAGATTTTAAACGACGCTTATAATTGCTCTATGAAAGCACCATGGGTGAATGTGTCAGTCGACAAGATGTATAAGAGCGAAAGAAAAATTTTATATCCAGTGAATGTTGGTCGCAATATTGCGCGTGAAACAGCAACAACTCATTATGTACTTGCCAGTGACATTGAACTTTATCCAAATCCCAATCTTGTTACCAAATTTCTAGAAATGATTCGCAGGAACGATCAACCTGCTTTACTAACACCAAATCCAAAAGTTTTTGTCCTCTCTATTTTCGAGGTCGATGAAAAAAGCATTCCACCTGACAACAAAACGAGACTGGTACGTACAAGCGTGATATTAAATATCTTATATTTAATATTATATTTAAACGAACATTTTTATTAATAAAACTATTTTATTTAAATTTAATATATTTTCTATATACTTAAATAATATGTATATAAATATTTAAGCTTATATTATACTTAGATTATAAAATGAAGTATAAACTGAAATTGTAAAATGTTGATTGTTATATAATTATTACAGATTGAAATGTTAAACAAAGGAAATGCCATCCCGTTTCATAAAAAATTATGCTCTGGTTGTCATAATATACCACGAAGTAAAGAATGGCAAATGGCTCAAGAAACAGAAGGCTTACATGTGTTTCACGTGGGTAAAAGAATGGGCATTTTTTTACATTGGGAACCAATCTTTATTGGATCTAATAATGAACCATTCTATGACGAAAGACTTAGTTGGGAAGGCAAAAGTGATAAAATGACGCAGGTTTATAAAACTATTTATTTTATTTTAAAATTCTTAATAACATTTAAAAAAAAACTTAATCTGTATATATACTGTTTACAACAAAGAAAATTATTACGAGGTGCATGTGTTACATTAAATAAATGTTGCAATTGGAAATAAAAGAAATTACAATATAAAATTCTTAATCACTATTTATTTTTCAGGGTTATGCTCTTTGCGTTATGGACTACGATTTCTTAATTCTGGACAATGCCTTTTTGGTTCATCGACCAGGAATTAAAACTTATAAAAAGGATCCGACGCGTGAACAGCTCACAGGAAAAACGAATGGACTAATAAAAAAAGTCATCTTTCCAGAACTTAAAATCTTATATGGTACTCGAAAAGGGTGCGCAGTATAACATGTGGCCGAATACACAATTTTTGCGTTAAGTGCCAAAAATGTATTATTTTGCTCGTCAATTGTTTTTGAAGAACGTGTATAGATTATGTTTCTCTTAGATAAATGTATTTATGATATTATTTTTTTGGAGTTTAAAGAGGAACTTTTGGCGCAATTTAAGCAATGTTTTATTTTAAAAAAATTAAAAACAAAATAACTTAACCTATTTTCCTCAAAATAAAAATGTAAAATTTCAAAGAAATGTCTAAGATGTAAATATTACATATGTTAAATATTTGAAATGTTGCTCAGTTTTACATATTTATTAAACATAGTCAAAATATTTTATTAAATAGATACAATTTTCATTTATTAAAATTTATATTGATTATGATTAAGTTTTTTAGAATTTTATATTTTATTTGTTTAAATGTATGTATTAAAAACAAGAAAAAAATAAAAAAAGCAAATTGTTCATGGCTATGTTCATAATAAGTATGTGTTATAAAATATTATAAAATCAGTAAATAGTAACAACTGATAAATGACTGGAGTTACATTTTTAAATGTTGAATGTAAATATATGTGTTACATGGTAGAATATAAAAATCATATAATTTTATGCTTATAAAAACTGTAATTTTTATTTCACTTAAAAGTATTTATAAAATATTAATTATTATATAATTAATATATGTATATGTGTATCAAGGCTAACGCAAGAGAGCCGATAATTTTATTATATTTTAATAATGGATAAAATATTTACTTTTTTTCTTTTGTTTCACTAATAATTATAGTTTATTGTAATGTATATTTTATATTAAGAAATGTATACGATATTTTTATATATAATATTCAAGAAAACTATAAATAATTTTATATCATTTGCAAATAACAAATAAATTTGTTAGCCGATGTCGCAAATTTTTTATCTATTTTACTACGATTTAAAATTTGGCTGTGCATTCGTTTTGTTGTCATTGTGCATTATATGAAGAAATTGCACATAAGTAACTGAAAATCAATATTTAATATTAATAATTATTTTTTATGTTTTTAATTATATCTATAATTAAAGATTCAAATTCTTGCACAAAAATATTTGATTTCATTAAACATTCAACCATTTATACATTTTGTATTAGTCTTTTTGTACAAAGTGTATAGTCATATTTTTTTATTCGATTTTTCTTAGAAAAATGTAGGAATGTTGTCTCAAAAATGTACATTTATAAACAGACGTGTATCATAATTAATAAATATACAAATAATGAATGTATATGTTACTCGTGCCTTATAAACATTGCGACGTGTTATTTGATTTAATGTAATATGTCATTCATTACAGTTATTTATTTATGTATAATTAAACAAGTAAATAAAATCTATATTGTATATTAAAGTGAAAATAATGCAACAAAATTATAAAATCATTATGATACATATTTTGATGGAAGATGATATTCTTTAGATAGCATAAAACTGAGCAACTATCTTTTACAAAACTCGAAATGAGTTGTACATAACTTTTGTACATATAAACATATGTACAGTAATTTTGCCAAATAAATATGTATAGATTACTGATTTTCAAATTCTGACAATTTTCTTCTTTATTTTTGAAAGAAGGATAATTATGAACTTAAATTTAATCACTCAATAGTATAATTGTAAGAGCCTGAATGAATGGTGTTTTAAAAAAGGAACTATTGCATTTAATGTATCAAGATATTTCGCTGATATTCATTTATGATGTTATTAAAAGTATATCTTTACGTTTGAGTATTATTTACTCGTAGAACTTAGTTAAAACACACAAATGGAACAAATCTTCAAATGATTAAATTCTAAAATTGTAATTAAACAGCCTCGCGTATTATTTAAGTATTAGAAAGTTTAATGTATGGATTGTATATAAATCTGTTTTCACAGAAACTAGTTTTATAATCAATTTATATTTTATTTATGATATGATTAAAAAATACGACTCATAATATTGGCAAATTATTTGTAATTTATTACTAAACATTTAAGAACTGTATTAGGCAATAAAACAGGGATATTTATCATTTTTTAATATTCCTGAAACCTACGGTTATTGTCAAAGATTATAATAATTTTATTATCTTATAATTATTATAATTGTTTATATATGATTATAATCGCGAAATATGAACACTGAAAAAAGTCAGAAAAAAGTGATATATAACTTTTTCTACAGAATTAATAAGTCAGTATATCCCATCACATAATAAAGTACATTTTTATAAGAAAACGTGCAATTTTTATTGACATCTTCCTTTCATAAATTATTTAATATAGTGTATTTTGATTTTAATTATAAATAAGTGATTAGTGATAAAATTAAAGAAAACTGCTGGAAACTGCTTTGTACCAAAATTATATTTATTGTCTTATTTCTTTTGATTAATATCATATGAATAACAATTTACACTACAATTCGTGTACTTTATATACTTTCATATAATACGATTACATGCTATTCGAAGTACAATACTCAATGATCCTTGCATTTACAACACATTCAAAAGCATTTATTCGATGTCACCTATTGTGCTGAAGGTCGCTGCGTGTCAACGCTTGTATCAATTACTTATTTTCATTTTCAATTAAAAAATATTGTACAGTTTGTCATGAAGCTGTCGGGTGAATTAAATTTTTATAGGAACCGTGTGACGTGAGCTTGTAATGCGCGTTCTTCGTCATGTTCTTACATCATTTATTCTGTTGTGGGATTATTAATAGGCACGTGGCTATATTATAAATATGTATTTTGCAATGGCGATGTAAAAAAGTTCACTATTATGATTGTAATAACAATGATTTGTTTTTCAACAAATTAAAACAAAATTTCTCAACAATAGTAAACAAAAAAAAATTTAATTAACATAATGCATATTTAAATGAAAATTAAATGTGTTCAAATTTAAAGGAAGTTATCATTATATATCGCCACGCGAAATAATTTGTTATATCTTTAAAATCCTTAATTTGTAAAATTGTTGAAGGCTCGTCTTCGATCTATATATTCTTAAAACTTTCTTCATGTTGCAGAATGTGATTCTTCCGCTGACTTTCATGTGTGATTTTATGGCACTGATGCACTTTTCTCTATCCATATAAAGATTAGGCAGTTCCGTTTCTCAAAATGTACATACAATTGCATTAGGGATAATGTAAAAATGCTACGAACAAGATTAAATCCTTAAGTTTTTCGAGGCACAAACGCTTTCGTTTCTTCACTCACTGAAACAAACACAAGACATTCACGTTAAAATATGAGCTCAACATTATGCTTGTCGATCGTATAAATTTGTTATTACCTCATTCTGATTGTTCAACTTCCAGAAATCGTTAAGCAATAAATTAATCGCAAAATATATTAGTTTTTATAAACATTATGGAAAATCTTATATTATCATAGTAATTTTTCTCCATGTTTCTATTTGAATATCAGGAGAAAAATCGCCATCTTAAAAATGGTATGAAAACAGTAGAACGAAAAGTCATGTTTGTCTAGAGTAACAAATTTCTTTGAATTATCCTCACAACAGTTAGCGAAGTAAAAACTATGCTATATTTCATTGTGAAGCGTGACAAATTAACAAATTGTTCGATGTTGCGCGAAGCGAGATTCGCAGTAGGTTTCGGGTGGATGATGTTCACGGGCGGCGGAGGTACGAAAGCGTCGAAAATATCCGTGTCAGCATCCGTAAAAACCAAAGACGAAGGTATCCACCTTGCTCTGTTTGCGTTTTATTAATAGAACAATTTCACGAGCAGGCAATGAAAGTAAGTAATCAAAAACGTCCGTGAATAATTCAGTTAATATCATTTAATATTATATAATATAAATTATTAAATGTCAAGAATAGTAAATAAATCAAAAACCTTACAGGACTTGAAAGGGTAAATTAAAGTGTATATATAACTAAAGGTAACAGAAACTTTAAAGTAATATAATTAAAGTATACAATAAATAATAATATATATTTTGGAACAACAATAATTAGAATATTTAAATTTAATTGCTTAATAAACAATATATAAAAGGAATATATAAAATACAAATTGGTTAGTTCAAATTTATGTAATTAAAAGTCTTGTAATATTATGCTTATTAAAATAGAAAACAATGTAAACTAATTAAATAGCAAACAGAAAGCGAAAAAACAATTTTGATTTGAAAATGATCTAACTATTGTTGTTTTATTTCTTTTATCTAATTAAATGAAATATATCATACCTAGTGCAAGGAGAAACATTTTTTCCTCTGATAGCTTTTGCTCCAAGGTCTATTGCTCTGGAATCTTGAACTTCAAAAGAATATATACATCCAGAGAAACCTTCGTGGTATCTTCTGTATGTCATTGCATAGTCCGGTACTCCGCCTAAGTAGACACTTCCGCGAGCATTGAGGGTTTGTTGTAGGCCATCACTTGTACCACTTTCTGTATGTTCTCCATTTAGCTCTATACTTCCATCACTTCCTTCTCGTTTTAAAACTATTCTATGTCTGTCGCCATCATCGACTCGTTGAGCTGTAACGCGAATAACGGCTGGTCCAGATCCTAAGTTATATTGGTATTCTACATAACTGAAATTTTTAGTAATAAATTATTAAAATAAAACAATTATATTTTGTATAATGTTGCATTATAATAATGTATAATATTACTTTACAATTCAAACAAATTAATCTTCTAAGCAATCAAAGTTCAAATATTTTATAATTAATACAGATAATACATTTATGAAAAATGATGAATACATTTTTATAGCGTTTTACAATTTTCAAGTAAATATCATATTTGAATTTTAAAGAAAGACAAAGATATTATTAGATAGTATAATATCAAACTATGAAGATAATATACCCATCAACAACAGCTAATGCTATGTAATCATCTGGATTTAAGTTATCAGGAGTTTGTCCATGCCAAAGTATGAGTCCGTTGGTTTTGTTTGTTGATATTTCTAAACCAAAAAATTCTTGTTCTTCTTCGTGTGTCATTACAGATCGCTCTAATTCAATCCAACCGTCTCCACGGAAAGTAACATCGTACCCAATTTCTGTCACTATTATAGAGTAGAATAATTAAAAATGTTTATTATAATTAATAATAATAAATTAATAATAATACTTAAAATACTACTTTATGTTGTGTTATACTGAGGATAGTAACATTTTTTCAAATAAAAGAGTATATAATATATATTGGAATATTAGTTCCATAGAATATGATTCAATTTCTGAGTTTTGCAGTAATGCAGGTATACACAGAATTATTTGCATAAAAAATGAGCAATATATTTTCAAATTTCGAATTGTAATTTTTTTGTAAGGGCATAAACACAGAGTACACAATTGAATATAATTTAGGGTCTCTTTTTTTTTTGTTCAGTGTATATATTGTATCGAAAAACACTATACTTTTGCAATTTCAATAAAACTAATGTTAAAAATAAAAGTTGCATTTTGATATTTTTACACATTTTGTATGTTAGATATATAATAATATAAAATACGTTTTGTTAAAATATCAATTTTGATATCGAATATTAATAAAAATTGGCCGGTGTGTGCAGTGTAGATGCACTGAGAAAAATGAAACATGAACAATTGTTTTAAATTATTATTTATAATACTAATTTCAAGCCTAAAGAGACTAATCGTCAAAATTTAAGGTTTTTAAGTCTAAAACATTATGATAATTCAGTAATTATTTGTGTAAATAACTTGATTTTTTTTCTATTAAAAATAGATTTGTATCGTATGGTCACAAGTTAGTATTATAAACTTTAATTTTTCATGCTTTATTTTTCGTTATCGAAGTTCCGGAATGTTGAAATTAAATTGAAACATATTTATATATGTATTCAATTATAAATATGTTATACATGTAAATATAAGTTTAAAATATTTGTTAATAACTTTTGTTAAGAATACTAACATTTTTCACAATTGACACCATCAAATCCTAATCTACAATCACATTTATAAAAGCCTTGAAGGTCGGTACAAGATCCACCATTTTTGCAAGGACTCAGCATCTCGCATTGTTTCAATACTTTTTCACAATTAATTCCCACATAACCGTATTCACAAGTACACGAGTAGTCATTGGAGTCGTAATTGGGCTGACAAACTCCATGAATGCATGGATTTGATAAACAATTATTACGCTCTGTCGTAGGTTCTTGAGTTACTGGTGTAAAATTGTGTGCAAATCCTTGTAAAACGCTTTGGTTTTTGAATGGAGAACATTCCTCTACGTATGCAGTTTCAATTGGCGATTTTAAAATATCGATAGTAAACAGCAACAACTAAAACATTATTATAATAACGTAGCTTTAATTATAAAGTAAATAAGTCATTTGTTTTATTTATATGGATAACTTTAAAATTATTCTAAAATTATATAATTGTCTAAATTTTGGTAGAACTAAGATTAATTAATTATTATAGCTAAATTAGAAATTAACAAATAAAAGGGAAGCTACCCGTCCAGTCAAGATTTGACTAGTTGCGACACGACATAAGGAATATTTTACCACAATAATATTACAGAATTCTCAGCTTATTAACATGTATTAAAATGTTAGATTTATAAAAAAACATTGATGTTATATAATTCATATACATATTTTTCAATATTATTTTAATATAATATAATGAACTTTAATTTTGAATCACTGGTACAGTTAAATATCATAATGCACTGCACAAAAAGACAAAAAAATAAGCCATCCTACGTTAAAGTTAAAAATGATCATTTTTTAAAATTTTGTAATGAAAAAAGAGTAATGAAAAGATATGTATGCTAAATTGAAAAAGGTGGCGTTAAAATAAATAATGAATAAACTGAATTATATTTCTCTGAGTGTAGCTTTGTTATATCTTAATGAAATGAAATAAAAACTTGTATACCTTGATGTTTGAATCTTTGACTTTATGATACTTTTCAAGTAAGTATCAAGATTCTTATATACTTTTTCTGATTACTTTTTACATTTTTAATATAAATTAAGGTCCAATCCTAAAAATCTGTTAATGATATCTGAAAGTTTGTTCATTTCTAATGCGTATTAGAATAAAAAAAATGACTACGACAAGAGTTGATGATATTGAGTTGTATTACGATAAATTCATTTATGGTTTAATAAAATCTTTTGGGATGTCATTCTGAAAGATTATCAAGGAGACCCTTAAAATTTGGAAGAGTAGTTGGTGGTTTCATTAAATTACACAATTTTTGATTCATTAATTCTTAGACTTGTTAAATGGGATTCAAATATGGACTAAGAATCGGATAACGAATACCAATTATGTCATGTTCGTCTAAAAACATTTAAATGGAATGGTGGTAAATGAAGTTGAAAATGACGTCAATGGTACCAATAGTAATTGGTAATGGTAAATGAAGTGCGATGAAGGTTTAATATCTCATTAAGATTTAACAATGTTATAGATTTTGAAATATGACATATATTTTTTGTCATTTTATTAACAATTTTTGGTTTCAGCGTTAGGGTGCTGTTTTTTTGCGCAGTTAGTTATATTTCCATTAGTTGTATTTCTGTACTAAGTTTTTAAAATATATTTTATGATAAATTAAAATTGATGTTATAAGGATATTTTATAAATAAACATACCAATTTTAATCCATATTACAATATTCCTAATAACACATGTATATCTTACGTATATAAGCGTTAAAATTATTTTTCTGATATTGTTTAGATTTACTATGTAAAATTTAACTATAGTGTTATTAGAACTATGTTAATTTCATTTTTTTAAAATTATATTATTATTCATAATATAAAAATTTATTACAGTACTTTATATATATTAAAATTATATAGTAGATTTATTTAGATCTCATAATTAATCATATAATATAATAAAAAATATAAAATTAAAGAATATAATAATAGTTTTTAAAACATACTTCGTTGATGCATCCGTGAAAGCTTCTATTCGTTGCGACATTTTTATTAACATTAATTTTCATTCTGTCAACACCACCTACATAAAGAGGAGTGTTTAACGTCATCATTCGAGCCGAACCAGGAGATCTTCCTTCAACAGGATTTTCGCCATTTACCGAAATAGACCCTGTTTTGAAATCTTTTTTAAGTATAACGTGTGTCCAAGTTCCGGATTGAATGATGTAAGTAGATTTAATTATTGCAAGTCCACTGCCGACATCAAATCGAAATTCAACGTGTTTATCTTTAATTACGAGAGCCATGAAGTCACCCAGTCCTTCTTCGTTTTGAGAGCAATATATTAGAATGCAATCAGAGTCATCATCCGGTTTGAAGTCCACTGCTATTTTTAGCCTTAAGCATTTTGAAGTTATTAAATAATGTTCAATATACATGCAACAAGTTATAAATATGAAAGTAGAGAGTATAAGAAATTAACTTATAATATTGTATTATATTATGACAGTTAGTCATCTTAATTCAAATTATTTTTCATATTTATCAACTTGATATATATATATATACATTGAGAATAAATTTTATAGAACAACGTAATTACGTATAATTATTTTGCTTATTGCCAAATAATTACAGTATAAATTGACTATTAAAATTGTCAAAAATATTCATGTAATGTACAGCATTATTATTTCTTTATTTAATATTTATTATATAAGTAGTATTCTTTTTTGAAATATTTTTCTCAATGTATATAATAAGTTTGTGATTAAATAAGATAATATTTTAGCTGAACAAATTGTAAATTAATCAATGTTATTTAGATTACACATTTAGTTAATATAACATAGAACTTATTAATACTGATAAAAATAAAGAAGACATTTAGTAAAATATCTATATATATATATTTGAATATTCAAGGTTGCCAAAGTTAATTATTCTATACATGCTGCACATTAAAATAAAATATTAAATTTTAAACAAGCTATTTTAGTATCTGTGCAATATAAAAAATCAATTGGATTGTAAAAGATTATACAAAATTAAGCAAGTTATAAAATTATGTTTTCACTGTCTACTGTAAAGCGTAAATTCGATTTGCCAAAATACTATTGAAGACTCACCTGAATAAAAACACGAGTAAAATAAAATTTAAATTCAAACAATTTATAACTTAGGCACTTACTTAGTGGCAAGGGTTTAAAAATGAATACATTCAGATTGTTTTTAAATAAATAGATTCATTTATGCGTTTATAAAGACTTATCTTTTTATATTTATATTAATCAAAATGATGACATTAATCAGATGCGCAGAAACGTAATTAATGTTTAATTAATTGTAATTCTAAAATTAAAAAATTATAAATCATTTGATTATGAAAATTATGATCTGAAGTTTTAAAAATAATTTGATATAATAAACATTTTCCAACAAGCTTCTTACATTCCTTTGTCATAATTCAGTATATTAGATTACTATAACTTTAAATTTTGACTATTATTACATAATCCAATAAATGTCAAATTTCAAAATGATATTTATATATTTTCATGATCAATGACGTAAGCGTGAATATGAAAATATATTAAAAATATGTTTAAGAAATATAATTTTCATACAAATACTTTCGAACTATAAATGGCAGCGAAGAGAGTTGGATATCGATGAATGAATACTATCAATACAATTGTATATATATTATGTAATATCATTTGTAATTATTTGTATATTTTACCAGTTATATCAAATTTAAATCGTTCAAACAATACATTGTTCATTAAAGCTATATTACACACAGTTGTATCGAATACATCCAACTCGATTTGGCAGTGAAACGATATATGTTATCAAGTTATAAATATTAATCAATGACTCAGTATATTGATTACATAATATTCAGTTAAGGAAGCTGTACAAAAATCAAAAATAATAAGGTAATTGACTGGGACTTTAGTATAACATAGCACCATACTTTCATTATTTAAAATGTTCAAATCTAAGCGAACAAACTTCTCCTATATTTTTAACGGAGTTTAAAACTATTCCGTACGAAATTAACAAGCTATGCATTTTATTAAGTAATAATAAGCAATTCGATTTGTAATTTTCGTTTGTTTATAATAAAACATGCTTTGGGGTACCAAAAATAACAACATAAAGGGATGCAGTCATTATGATTTGGCTTTAGGTAATAAATAAAATTTAATGTATTTTTGTGTGGTGCGAGTTGTGGTGTGGTTTTAAATGTGCCCTGGATCTTGCATTGCTATGGTGCGATCGATTGTGTTTATCGACATGTCTCTTTGACGCCCTGAAAATAATTATCATTTACAAATTAGTCTATTGATTACACGCGTCTTCATGTATTAAAGGAACATTTACTTTCATTATGCTTTATTTTTATCTATTTTTTAGTCACTATTATACATCATCTATAGAGAGTAGAATTTAAATTCCTTATTACATTCAAGATAAGGAGATAGGAATTATTAAATAATATTTAATTAAACAATAATGCAAAATAATTTATATTTATAAAATTTTAAATTGGTAAATATATATTTGGATACATTTCATAAAAGACTTGAACTAAAGCTTATATTTTAGAATCATAGGCATAAGAATCGTAAATAATTTAAGTCAACGAAAATTTACACATACAAAATTGTACAATATACAATAATATAGTAAATCAAACTAATAAAGTAGGATATAAAATGTTTCGTTTCAGAATAGTACTTATTCTGTTGAATACATTATTATGTACTGAACATAATATCGTATTACAATGTAATCGATTAACGTAATATAAGTGAAACAATAATATACAAAACAAATAAGACACTGAATAAAACTTTATTCTATTGATTTCACAATTAATAATCGCACTTCATGAATACCAACTTATATATTACATAATTTTGTATATACATAAAACAGTAAATGTTTAAAATTATTTACATACTACTTAAAATAAATATATATATGTACAAATAAAAAAATAAAATGTTGAAATTGATGTATTACTATTAAATTTAGAAATACAGCAAAATAGGAAATTAACTACAAATAAAAATCTAAAATCAAATTTACTCCTGAACAAATATAAAATAATTAGATTAAAGAATAATTCTTGAAGAAAATTATGTTTATAATTCCTATTTGTTGAAAAAGTACAATCTTCTACAAAAATGCAAAGTTGCTGCAACATTTCAATGTTCTCTTATATTAAAGTTGCACCAATGTTGCATGAATGTTGCAGCGATGTTGCTAATATATAAATTTGTAAAACTAAATTAATCAATTATTTCATAATACGTAAAACCTACATATGTCATTTATTCATAAATGATAAAGTATTTTTTAATAAAGTATATTTTAATAAATCAGTCACAACATCACAGACATTAAACCAATTGCGGTAATTTTGCACAAACGTTAATATAGGAGTACATTGAAACATTGTCTGTAATGTTTCGCAAGGTTGAATTTCTGTAGGGGATATGAACTTGCACTTTAACATATTATAATAAGCGATTGCATTTTGTTACATTATCTTAAGTCATATTTAATTAAAGAACTATTAGTATATAATTTCAATATTTTTTATAATTTTGAATTATGAGAAATGATTATAGAATAATTGCATATTTTCATGCGATAACAAAATATTTTATATTTATTCGTAGTCGCTTAAAACATTTAATATTGTTATGTTCTGTTAGAAACATTTATTTTGATTATATTGTCATACATACTTTATAATTTATTTATACAAAACATTAACTTGAGATATATATATATAAACACACATAGGTAACAATATATTTGATAAAAAACAGTGAATAGTGTAAGCGGATATAAATATATATATATAACATAAATATGTATAATATATTATAATATAAATGTCTAAACATATTCAATTCAGTACTTATAGATGCATAACTTGCAACGTTCACATGCCGTGGACTCAATTTCACAATAAATTTAAAATACTCACCTTCGAGTTACTTTAGGTGTATTGTATGACATGAATGCATTGGTATGATCTAGGTACGGAAGAGAGATAGTTTGTTCACATCTCGGTCCCGTTTTTCCTAAGGGACAATAACAGGTGAAGTTGGTATCCGTATTTACACATCTACCTTTGCCACATGCACCTAGAAACATTGTAATTAAATATAAATTAGTGAATTTTTTATATGGATACGTAAAGTAATTAAATTTTAATTAAAATATTTAATTACATTATACATATATTTTAAATTTTATTCAAATTATTGTTTGTATATTAAATTTTTATTATAAATTATGAAATTATTAATTCTGACCTGGATAACATGTTTCTCCAATATTTTCACAAAGTACTCCCATGTATCCTACGCGACAGATACACTTAGTTCCATTTCGTGTAGGAGCTTCTTGACAGACTCCCTCGTTCAGGCATGGGTTATTTTCGCATGAACCACAACTTCTTATTCCATAACTAGAAACTCTATTGGAATTTAAGTTAAGTAATTTGTCCGCCGACACAATACGACTTATACATCCGATGAAACTGGTACGAACATTGACGTCTTTATGGATAATTCTGTTATGAGGAATACCACCAACGTAAAGAGATTCTTTAAGATCAAGTCCTGTTTTTTTACCCTCGGCAATTCCATTAAACATGTATTGTCCATCAATAAGCATTGAACCTTCTTGTCTGTGACGTTGAAGTTTAATTGTATGCCATTCATTTAATTTAAGTGAAATGTTGGATTTTATTACTGCTGTTGTGGAACCCAAATTGAATCTAAGAAATGTATTTTATTTATTAAATATATAAATTCAGTAAAGAATGAAAGTAGATTATCAAAGAA
>JABFQC010003022.1:0-14873 GCA_022817085.1 Psilanteris sp. ZL-2020
TGCATAGTGTGGTATAAAAAAAAATTAATATTCTTCTGTTCAATTTTTTATAAAAATCCCACGATCTCGTCAAGCGCCGGTCGGCCGTTCGAGCGCAAGTCGGGTTATAGAATCCGACCCTTCAATTATGTAATAAAACTAATGTATTCAATTATATATTTCAAACATATCATACAAATTATAGACAAATTATTTACTTATACTACATTAATTATTATAAGTAATAATTACACTTATACTACATTGTTTCAAATTCATTATTAAAATTAATAATTAAATTTTTTTTCATTATAGTTTGCTGTTCGTCATGGTACTGTGGATTTACCATATTATAAAGATTACAAAAACATTTTTCAACAATATATACAATTAACAAAACCTCTGATGAAAAGGTTAAGTATTATTTTTGTTGTAGAGGCATTTATTGCCAATTTTATAACTTATATGGAAGCAAGTCAATTATATAATCATCAAGAAAAATTACTATCAAAACAAGTGAACAAAAATGAAAACGAATAAAGTATTTGTATTTATATTTGTAAATAAATAATTGCTAGTTATTATTATATATCATTTTTAAATTTAACCTTCTTTAAACTTTAATAAAAAAATCTTTATCCATCATTTTTATTACCACAATGGATAAAACTTTCAGAGAGAAAGTTCTACTTTAGACTAGTTGCAATGATGCATCCAGGTAACAAGCATTGTACACATTATTTACTATTATTTTTTATAATTTATATATACTTTATTTACAATTTGTTACTAAATTCAAAATTATGTAGAATTATTAAATATTGTTTTATACATAATAACAGTTAAATTAGAAGATAACCAGAAATATATAACTTTAAAATTATAATTCATTGTGTATTTATTTTTTTTATTATTTAAAAAACAATACGTGATTTACTATATTTCCTTCCACGACCATTTATTCATTGTAACGTTAAATATATAAAAGCTGTATGTATTAAATATCAACTAATAAAATGTTTTAATAATGTTATAATAAATATATATGCGCAGATTTATAAAATATTAACTAATAGATTGTAAATTACATATAAATGTATATATTCTACATTATTTGAAATTAATAAAATATTTGATCATATAATTAACAATATGTAAAAAAAAATAAATCTATGTAAAACAACTTTATTAATAGAGAAATTATTACTCTTCTAAATCTATTACTTTGAGTTATCCATATTGATATTGCTATTTATAGTATAAATGCTAAATATGGGTATTTAAAACATTGTTCTTTTTATTTATTTTATTAGCAAGCACTGTTATACAACGATGAATAAGTTGGCAGTGAACAAAAAATCATTTTCCTACTAGGGAATAAATAAAAATGTATATAGTACTAATTTCACGAATAAAACGTGTATATTTAATACATAAAAATTGTGTAATTTATAGTCGATATTATTTAATTCACAGTGGGTGTTATCTCTTAAAAGTACATTCATAGTTGCATCTTTGTGTCGTTTGTCAAGTACATTTAGCACAGACACACAGAACAGTTATTGTGTCCAATAACAATACCAATTTCTATAATCAACTAATAATGACTGTCTTAAAATCGAATACTCTTTATAACTATTTAAACACCATGTAATGCATAATAAAAGACATATGCTTTGTTCTTTAACCATTTACGACATAATCTTTTCTATGAAAAGCCCTTGATGCAACTATATTGTACGATAACGATGTTAGCACGATTCGCACAGCAATCAAAAGTACAATAATATTATCATCTTTATTATTGGTTTACTTAAAACTAGATTACGTACTATCGAACTTTAGTCATAATGCAGTCCACAGTTTATATACAGTAGAGCATTTCGTTCAAAGAACATTTTTATCACATGTTTTGACAACATCCGAAGTAAGTGCTACCTTATTTGTTTTAAATTGGTGGAATAAAAATATAATTTCTGACTGTAATTGAGTAATGTTTTTAATATACCAGCTAATTCTAATAATTAGTACTTTTAAAAAGTTTGTTTATTCAATTAATATTTCATTATTTCAAATAAGTTTGTTTTGAAGATTTTAATAAACCTTGTATGCATGTTTTATTATGAATCCTTAATTATTCATCGCTGGTAAAGTTAATGCTTCTACTGATGCCACTGAGATAGCAGAAATCCCACACCTAATGTTACTTCAAAGTGATTTAACTCACTTTTAACTTAAATTTGTAAAATTTTAATTTGTATGTAAGTATATTTATTATTAGTTATATAATTAAATGAATGTGTTCATTATAAAAATGAAGTTTTTTGTGTATTTAAATGAATAAATATCATATTTTATAATTATTTTACAGATTAATTAATTTATATATTGTTTCTTTCTTAAAATTTGTTTAATAAAAGAATTTTGTTATATCATATATTTTGTATTATAATATATTAATTTATTTCAAACTGAAAGCTACCGAGTCTTTTATGTTCATATGCTACTTTTACATAATAATTAAGAACTCGAAGCTGTAATAAACATTGGACTATCATACAACTACATACAGAAGAAAAATTTCGATGTATCAATAGTAAAAATTATTGCAGACTCATTTTCTTTTTGTTCTATTTATAATTTACATAGTGTATTTACAATATTTCTATAGATATATATATTTATATATTTTTTAATTGTTTATATATTTTATTCATGAAATCTACAAATGAATATCTGAAATAATGTAATTTATATAGTATATAAAAAATTGAATTTACTGATTATCATAGTTATTAAAGATTTCAGAAAATTATATTCAACAATGAAATATTTAAATATATCAAATCAATACAATCAATTTTAATTTAATTATCTCTGTATTGAGTCTTTATAATAGAATAAATGTTTATTCAATAAAATTCAAATTGAATAACAGTAATGAAACAAACATTTACTAAAATATTTATTTAACAAATAATTATATTATGTTCAATGAACATTAATTTTGATAAATTTGTTTGCATAATATAAAGAATAAAAATAATAAATAACAATCACATATTTAATTATTATATAGGAAATATCTTATTAACACCTACAAATTGAATTTTTTACATTAATTTTAATTCATAAAGTTGTGGCAGTACTACAGCAAGAGTAAGCTGCATTCGCAGCATTATTCAACTGAATATTTGTTACGAAGAGATCAAACATCTAGTTTTTTTTGTACGCTATACTTTTATAAGAGAATTCTTAAACACACATTACAATTGCTTTTCATAACGAATCATATTATTTTAGCTGATAATTATATCAATTTAACACTGTTATAATAATTAATTTATAACAAAATAACTGTAATCTTTAATTATTATGGGTATAATGGATCTGATAATTCAGAAAAGTAGTTTTATATCAATTTTGTATTCAATTAATCCTCAAATTAAAGCTTATTTTTCTATAATATTGATTAGAAACTTAATTATGGTTCATTAAATGAAATATAATGAAGTTCAGTAAAAAGAAATATATTATTATGTCATCACCATTGATGAAATCATTGAAAAAGTTATTTATGTTAAGAGTACCTAAGAATAGATACAAGAGTATCGATTAGTAAAAGCATTTGTCAGTTGCCTAAAAGATGGATATTTTAAAACAAATCATAATTAAAAAATGTATGCTTTTCATAAAGTAATATCACAAAATTATATTCTATAGTACATTGTAAAAAAACTATTTTAATGTAATAATAATTTATATTTGGAACTTTTACAATTAAGCAACCGACACTAGCAGAATAACACACAACGTTAGCATTTAATTAATACATGGTATACAATTAAAACATCAAGATACATTTTTGATTGAAGATTCAATTATTACATTTATTAAGAATTGTTATAAAATTGAGTGCATATTTCACTTTAATATTAGTGAATTATATATATTTTATTTTATTACATAATGACAATTTGACTCAAATTTAATACTTTTCTTAACAATTACAAAACTATGTATTATTTTATATGAAAGTTACTTTAATACCAATATAAATGCTCTGTATTTTAACATACATCTATGTTATATATAATAATGTTATATAATTACACATAACTATATCGTTAATATGAAATTCTGCTAGAACTAATCGAATTATCATTGCTTTTAAGTGTTTTACAAATTATAACTTGTAATACTGATGGAAATGTGTTACTTGGTGGAGTCATAGTGAGTTAAATTTATCTCGGTGTTGATTAATTAAGGAAGCCTACCATTTCAGGAAGGACTGTCGGGCAGCATAAGAGGGAAACTGTGTATGCTAAAACATACAAAGTACAGTAGGCACCACTTCAAGCAATGAAACGTTGCGAGCAATAACTGTGACCATTGTCATTTCCGCTTACGAATCGCATATTCAGAATTATCAAAAGACGAATAACGACCGGTCCTACTTTGGGAATGAGCTGGAGCCAATGGTGAACCTTGCTGATCCCACAAAAATGATCTCACATCCCTTGATGAAAGCATCATTGAAGGCATCAGCGGAAACGAAAAAGGATGTATTAAAAATGGAGCTTGATTGGGCACTTGCTGTTGCTGTGCCATAATTAGCGCGTGCTGCTGACCGGCCACAAAAGAGTTACGCTGTTGAGTAGTATTGTATTGAAAATGAGAAGTAGTACATAAATTTGGATTATTGTAATGAACATTTGCAGGTGATGATTGAGGCGAGGGCTCCTGAGAGGGAGCCCGGGCCAGCTGCTAGCATCGTCGATTGTGCCAATGGCTCATATATTCTTGATAACTCACGGTCACTTGTTCACTCTGATAACGGGTCAATTTCAAGCTACGACGTATGTCAGGAGTTACCAACCCTTTGTATCCACCTTTGTGCAACAATGAATCTATAGTTTGAATTTGATCCCAACCTGTAAATAAAAACTATGTTAAATAATCATAATTATTTTATCTTCTAATCTGTACTTTTTTTATATCTATACAACACAAGAAAATAATTTTATGTATTAAAATGTCTACTGTCGCTATGCCAACGAAAGAAAGAAAGATGAAATGATTGTGAAGG
Organism: Psilanteris sp. ZL-2020; assembly: GCA_022817085.1. Taxonomy (NCBI): domain Eukaryota; kingdom Metazoa; phylum Arthropoda; class Insecta; order Hymenoptera; family Scelionidae; genus Psilanteris; species Psilanteris sp. ZL-2020. The sequence goes on from JABFQC010003022.1 coordinate 5,069, forward strand.
ATCACCCATATGAACCATATATATCCAAAATTTGCGAAAAACTTCTGCAAATTAATCAATTTAAGGCAAAGACCACTGTGTAGCTTTTGTATTCCCACTTTAAATAAGTTTAATGTTTTACTTCTATTTTGGGCACTAAGTTTATATAGATCTCTATTAATATACAAATGAAGTTTTTCATCTGCATTTGGCACGATTATATTATCACTATGATTTGCATTAAAAATTAACTTTTTCTAGAGTTTTCTAAGTGTTATAAGAACTTATGACTTTTAATTTATAATACTATCAAAATAAACATATACATGTTGTCTTGAAGCAAATATTATTACAAAAATATATATATATATATACCTTGCTCTATTGGAACATCTGGTAAATAAGTTGCAGTTCGTTTGTTTCCTTTTTCATTATGAAATTCGATGCGAATTCCATGAACACCAATTTCCCAGTCGAGATAATTTACACCTTCTTCAAAATGGCGTAAAATTGATACACATACGTGTAATTGAGGCAACTCTTCACGAGTTATTGGATTAAACCGAGAATCCTTAAATGCGCTTATTTTTAAATAAAAGACATAATATTAGTTTATATCAATTTAGTGAAATATATATAAATATCATTAAATTAATTTCTTTTTTTAACTAGCTAGCACCCTACATTTTTAAAATGTGTGCTTAAATTTTGTTGTAAATAAAAAATGAATAGCATGGTTGTAATTTAGATTTCAATTACACATAATAAATTAGATATAAATTACAATATAATATTGAAACTACATTGTACATATCATTTTTTTATATATGTATTAATTGTGATTTAATGTTAAATTATTCACTCAGACTAATTTCTAATAATACCTAGTGGTAGCATATTCTCGTAGTCCAGCATGTAAATGCATAGCATTAAAGGTACCAATGCAACCTCGCAATCGTCTGTCTTTTCCAATTTTCCATGTAACGAATAATGGGCTATAAAACAAAAAATTTATTTAATTCCTTAATTATAACATTAAATAAGTCATTTATAATACACTCTATAATTAAGTTTGCAATTGCTTTGGAGACAATATTTTGCTATGAAGTAATCATATATATCAAATAGTTACTTTAAAATAAATATTTAATAATAATTTATTATCAAAAAAGTTACACTTAATTAATTTTATAGTTAATATAATAGTGTTATTTGATAAAATTATAATAAAAATAATATTTATTATAAATTTTATAAAATCTTGTAATAGAAAAAGAATGACAAATTTGATACTTTTAATAATATATATCTAATTGGATTATGCTCATATTTGGATATTTTTAAATAATTCTCAGAATTTTTCAACTTCAACCAGAATATTAAAATTCAATACTTAAATTATTATAATATAAATCCTTATATATGATTGCACAAATAATTATATTTATAAATACAACAAAACTTCAATAATTTATAATTTTATATCATACAAATATCATTGTTATGATGCACTTTTAATAACTATATAACATGTACCTAATTTTTATAATATAATTTTACCTTTATTACCATTTTATCAGATATATCTATTGTCTATATTATGACTTAGTATATGTAGACTACATAATTTAATTAATCAGTTATTTTTTTAATTTTTAAAAACAGCCTTATTTACTTATAAAATCGATCCTTCCAAATTAATTTCTTTAAAATCATAATTGTTCAAATTTAAATAAAAATAAAATATTTTTTGTTGTTGATCAAAAAACACAGTTCTTTAATTTAAACATTAATTTGATACAATTATTCAACTAAACGTACATTTAATAGTTATAAAAGTATTATTTTATAGAGATAATTTTAAAATGTATTCATATTATATAAAAATATTGATTAAAATTTGGCATTGGAGTAAAATGAAAATTTAATTTCTATCACAGGCATTAAATGCAACATACAATTATGTACAACAGAAATGAAGCGTTGTTTTGATTCCCTAACAAAGGCAGCTGAACAAAGATAGAAATAAGTAGTGATTCTTAAGATAAACAAGGAGAAGAGAAGAGAAATACTGCAGTCAAAAATCGAAATATGTTAATGATTGTGTACACATGATTAGGCATTGATAAACATATTTAATGCTTTTGGTATTCCATGTGACAGAAAAGCACAGAAACTTACAAAACATCATTGCTGAAGTTTGGCGATTTTGGCGAATCTAGCTGGTGCAGCTGGCAATAAAGAACGTCAAAACAGAAGAAACCCATTTCGGGTGAAACGATGAAAAAGTTACGCAATTGCGTGCCATTTTGCATAACTGTCGAGCCGTTGCACGCAATGCTGGATGAATTGTTCAGCTTTTGTTTTTTCGTTCCACAACAACTAGCCGCCATATTTTCTTCTCACTAGTCAACCAGCAAGCTACGAGCATGCACTGCCTGTATATAGATTGCAAATCCACAATCCACTTCCACTAACCACTACAACCTACAACATACCCCAGCTTTCCCAGCACAGCAATACCCAGTCCCAACCAGTACCCAATGCACCCAACTCAGTGACAAATATCCCTGACGTAAGCAGACCGACTGACCAAGCAGACGGATTTGCTGCATGTATTGTATGCCCTCTGTCGTTGATATGAAGAAACATTCGTAAGACAGTGCGACTACTGTAAGTTATTGAACAAAAATTATTAATTTATTTTGATTTATACAAAATCCATTTTACTTTTTCTTACTTTTGTTACTAATATTATACAATTAATGGTTTTGGTAATTTATTATTGAATTATGACTTAAAATAATTGTTAATTTTTATGATTTATTATGTTTTCATGTAACATTGTATATATATTTAAATTTCTTTCCATGTTTAAATATAATTATTTTAATTATTAATATAAATTATAAAAGATAATAAAAATTAATAATAATTTTATATAATACATCTAAAAGAAAAGTATCTATATATTTTATAGTATTAATTATATTATAATGTGTAAATATATTATATAAATTATAAGTCCAATTCAAATTTGAATTCAATTGTTTAAATTTTGTATTAGCGTGCGTAATTCTATTCATATATATATGTTGTTACAAGAAAATTAATTATTTAAGGATTTCTTTTATTATCTTTATATTTATTTTTCAAATATTTTATTTTCAAAAAATAAAAAGTCGATTGGATGAATCGTTTAACCATTAAAGTTTAAACTGGCACGTGAAATGTAATGAAATCTAGCTGTAACTTCTATATTAGATTGAATAAAAAATCAAAATGTTAAGTTGCCTTATTCTAATAACAAGAATAAGAATTATTGCAATTTAAAATAAATTAACTAAATTATAAATAAATAAACATAAATTCTATATTTAAGAAAATACATTTAAATATAGGCTGAGTTCTAAAATTGATTTTCAGCACTTTTGTCTTTGTCTTAATTATTTGTTTTCATATTTTAATCTCATTGTTTCAGTACTGAATGGTCATTTTAGAACTCAGCCATAGTGTTCAATAGACTCTAACGTAATTTAAATGAATTTCGTTTGTTGGGTTTATCTGTAACTTATAGAATAGTGAAATTCCAAGAGTTATGGTCAGTTATGAATAGCGTCATATGACCACCGAAGACAGTCTAGCTAACGTGGCATTTTGAAGCAATATTTAGAAGATTTGCAGAATCAACGTTCTTTGAAATTGTCGTTATCTGTACTGCTCGTACTGTAATCATCAAAAACAGAAGTTTGCAAATCAATATAAATATTTTAAAAAAGATTATAGATTTTTGAAAAAGTATATTTGGAAGGGGTACAGAACAGTGAAAATCACATTTGCTAATAATCAAACATATATAAATAATTATAATATATAAAATTCAGGTCGTCTCAATACCTCACCAAACAATTTTGATAACTATTTCGACTTAATTTATTTAATTAAATCTTTATTAATAAATAAAGTCTTTTATTATTATTATTATTATTATTATATATAATAATTTTTAGTATTATTTAACATAACAAATGTAATAAGTGTAGGTTTCTGGACAAAATTGTTTTTTAGTATTGAAATTAAAATAATCGAAACAAAAAAATTGAATTTATACAACAAAATCTTATTTATTATGAACTTCAAACATTAATTTATATTTAGAACATTTCTAAAAATTAACATATTCAATTCGACCTAAAAAATAATAATGATAATAAATAAAGATATAGATAACATTAAATTATATTATCTTTAAAAGATAATTTTAATATGAATTCAAGATTCTTTTATATATTATAATTAATTAATTTTATTAATTTATTTTTGGTTTATTCTATTTCAAGTTTTATCTTTTGTTTTATGTTATAACTTTTCTCCTACTTAAAAATAATTTGGATATTCATCTGATCTTGTGAAATTTTGCCTGCAACTATTCTGGTGAAACTTATGATCTACATTTTAGTAACTAATCAGTATACTAATGAAAAACTTTTGATACTACTACTACTTGCGTTGAATTTAATTCGTATTAAAAAAGAACCATTTTGTACTTTAAACTCCGTACGGAATATATTAAATATTTAGAATATAATGTTAATAATACTAAATAAATATTTAATATAATTGTAAATAAAGGTTGTTAAAGGATTTCTATTATTAGGTGTATTAACAATACTGCTTGCTTCAACCAAACAATTGACTTATAAAAATTTTATGTAATATGTCTCGCAAACATAATAAAATTGAAAATTATATTTTTTTAATGAGACAAAGTGCATTGCAACGATATTATTTCACAAAATATCTACTTTTTGATTGACTTCATATTTCATTTTGTTACGGTTTTTAATAATTCAGGTAGCTAAAAAATCATTTATAAAATAAAATGAGAAAAAGTTGTATTTATCTTTTGTGCATAAATGAATCAATTCGACATATTAATGTAGATTCAAAATAAAATATATAATTTCTGTATGCCACGTAGATTTTTCTTTGTGACTCGAAATAATATTTAGAGGCACCTTGATAACATTGAAATCACAGGAATATCATTGAATACGGAATTGAATATTGTCAATATAAGAGATGTTGTGCATATAAATATGGAACACTTGAAAATTCTAATGTAATGTATCGTGAACTACATGATAATACCAATATAAATTATGGATTGGAATAGAAAAGTATTAATACATTTTTTTAAAGTTATATATCTATTACATTTAACATTATTCCAAGCCGTAATTGTGTATATATGATGAAAGTAATTTAATGTATAAATATGAATGTACAAACATATGTTAATTTATTATTATAAATAATTTAAATTAATATTTTTCAATGTCCAATAACTTTATAAAATTTTGCAATGTACGTCATAAATCATAACTTTCCACGTGTGAATGGTTTATGTTTTAGAGTAGAGGAAATAAAGAAAAAAAGAATAGATTTAATATATGGTTATTAATATATGATGTATGTGCAATGAACAAAATATTTTCATATATTTTACCATACTAGATAATAAGCATATAAAGGATACTCAAATGTAAATAAATTCGATTAATTATGTTTAAAAACTTTTTAAGGTTTGTTAAAAATTACTATACTGTTTACTAAACAATAGTAATATCGTCTAACGTTTATTTAATTTTTTCAATTTTTATTTCTCGAGTTTATTTATATGCAGTATCTGGTTTTGTTCTGATAACTCTTTATTAACTTTTAGAATGTTGTGGTGTTTGTTGTGTGAATTTGTTATAAATAAAATATATTTGTTTATATAATACACGCGCGGATTGCGTGTATGGTACGCGTACATATTTTGTATAATAAACGAAGGTAGAATACTGGGTACTACAAATACTCAGTTGTCTCGTTATTGATTTAAGATTTACATATATATGAAGACAATATTTTGTATATATAAATTGCATTATTGTATTTTAGACATATAAAGAAATATATAATTCGATTAATATGGATAAATACATTGTACTGTGTAAATATATTTTTTAAACACATATTTTTTCTATTCAAATTTTTAATTGAAAAATCGTTTTTAATTATGTAATAATTGATTCTTCACTGATAAATTATAATTATTTATTTATTCCTTATTTTTATAGAACGTCCAAATACGAATTTCCAAATGTTGACCATATAAGGACCTGACTCACTCTTAAAGAAATCCTGATATGGCAGTGATGTTGAATGTAATACACCGTTGTAATGGGCCCTATCAGCCATAGATTTTCAATGGCATAATTTTAATTCGGATCATGGGAATACAATAAAATTACTCCAGTATGTATAATATATTAATAAGATAATATAAATAAATGATTCATATAGGTACATTTACCGAATCTTATATAGCATTTTATGTGTAATGTGTATCTAATAATTTAAATTAAGAAACTAGTCCTAAGGCCGTTTGGAAAATAATAGGGTATTAATGTTCATTTTATTGTTTATTCTTATTTATGTTACACATGATTTAATTTTGTTTATTCTGTATTAAATTTTCTATTCAAAATTATTGTTTTTATAATTTGTACTTTACAAATGGATATTGATATAAACAGAATATATTAATTAATATTATTGTAGTTTGGTTCTTATAACTGAAATTAATTACTCAATTCCATTATTTTTTCAAAACAAATAATCATTATTTAAATTTAATCTAATAAAATTTTAATTAAGAAACTGTGCAAATTTCATGTTAACAACAGCAATAACGTGTTAATAAATTTCGTTAGAATGAATTGAATAATAAATTTATATTACTTGCAATAAAGTTTTTTCGCAATTATATTATTATGTTATATATACAGGATGATTTATTAAACTAGGTATTTCGTTTATCTTGAAAATACAGAAAAAATTGCCGAATCGAAACTTTAATATCTCTGAAGGAAGTGTTCATTAGTACCAAATTCCGCTCAACCCCTCTCTTGTATTTATTAACGAGATGAGTGGCATCTTTAAAATCTTAAATAAAAACTAGTATTTTTTTATGTTAAAAAGAAAAGGAGGGAGCGAAGAATTTAGTACCCCTCTCGAGATATTAAATAAGTTTCGATTCGGGAAATTATATTTGTTGGTGCTTATTTATCGAGATATATATAATATTCCAGGTTAAATGATCATTCTATACATATAACAAAATAAAGTAATTACAAAAATAATTTCTTTTTTAATATAATATCATTAACCAAATATAATATAAAAAAATATAGAAATAATTAATACTATTAGACTTTAATGTATATTTTATCGACAGAAGTTCCATAAATTAAATAACCTGGTACGTTTTATTTTATATTTTGTAGAATATGAAAGATATATAAAAAGGTAGAAAGAAATCTACCTTATCTTCATCGCCATAAAAATCAAATACAAAAAGATATAAATTTATATATAAAATAACTATATTATTATTTTAATAGATTTTAATAGACTTATATCATTTTAATGAATACAATATTTGTATATAAAATTGTTTTGAATGCTGATTCTATTGCGATAAAGTTAAAATTAAATCATAAATATTAATTGAAACATATTACAAGCAATTATCTTCAAAGACATCGAACCTGTAAAAAGTAAGTATTTTGTTATATAACAAGAAGTGTAACATAAAAAGTTTCAAAGAATGAAAACATAGTAATATTATCTACATACATATAGACATTATTCCTATTGATCATTTATTCCATAATATAAAATTGCAATTTATTAATTGAATATATATAATTTTCTTTTTTCCACTGCTTTATACAGATCATTAATAATTAATTAAATAAAATTGCGCTGCAGTTTTTCGAGTTGATATTAAACATAGAAAAAAAAAACAAACATATCAAAGAATAATGTATATATCCGACATCAATTTATGTAAGTTATTTTAATCTTTGTATTCGCGATTACGATCATATAAGAGCAACAAAATTTAACATAAGCCTCATGGGTACTGTTGTTGAACTTCCAATTTAACTTGCTAATACAAGACCATATGCATCAAGTCCTTACAATTAACAGTATTTTCAGTTTTATAAATTGTTCTGCTCTTTTATTATGGCTCTATTGTTATAAAGAATTACGCGTATCCTATACTATGCAATGAAATGCTCCATTTACTGATCAGTACTACACATGTTAGAAAATAAAAAAGTGCTCTATGCAATAACCTGTTCTAACTATTGAATAACTATTGGTTGCCCCTGAACATATGCAATCACACGTTTAGTTCATCTAGATTTGTATAACTTGTTTTTATTGTTGGTAATTCAATATAAAATATAGTAAAAATAATCATTTCTATACCTCATCATTAAAATCATTACAATTAAACATTATGTCATGGCTCGATAAATATTAATTAGTCAATTAAATAAATTAACAAATGACGCATTCAATAATAACATTATCGTACGTCAATAAATTAATGACTCAGTTAAATTTAAAAAGAAAATTATATTTATTGTGTAAAAAATGTTCCAGACAATTGTTAGTTAATAGGATTTCAACATATTTGTGTTTTTATTCAATTTGTATAACTGTAACATCTAATATGAATTGTGTCCAAAACATACGAATGGATAAATAATTTATATTCTATTTAGAAATTTCATTTAATCGATATTAAAGTGAAAATTATATAGCTCAGGGGTCTCAGGATGCTTGCGTCGTACCTGGCACCTGCCAGAGTGATACCACGAGAATTCTCGAGGCGTGACAGTAGATGTGGCCTCGCGACGTTTGGCTGCTTGCGGTTATTATACTTAAAATATATTTGCTTATATTATTCGAGTGGGTTAAGTGATTGAAATGTGATGATAGTGATTTTTAGCTATTTATCAATTTAATACTCGGAGTAACTTAATTCGTGTTAGACAAATTGACCTTCAAATCAAAATATCACATGCCGCAATTTATTTTCTAGTATATATGTATGCATATATATCTATATATATACATTTAATGATGTAAGCAACAGTTTTAAGTATATATAGTTGTAATTTGAGTATTAATTATTGATATTAATACTGTAAAATAATTAGTATAGCCCTTTCATTTATAAACGTACTTTTTTCAATTGATTAAATACTTTTTCTTATGTAATTGCTCAAATGATCAAGTATGTGTCATCTGTGAAAAAGTATTCAATTATTAAAAGTCTAACTAAAAAAATCTTGTACCTTCAATGCGACGACATTGTTCATAAACAAATTAGTAGTAACTTTACAAGTACTTAATGATTACATATGCACGTAATCGAATTTGTGTCACAGCGAGGAAGTTGCATTTCGGATGATTTTTGTTTCAAGTGAATGCAGGTATACAGGTTTTACTTAATTAATTCGCGGAATGAATATATATTATCCGTTTCCAGAAATTATCACTAACGTAAGTGAAATGAAATTTTTCAACTCATTCATTGGAGCGTGGCATTTTTGCAATAATAAAACTTGGAACTTACTTCACGATATTCCTTCGCAATTACCATTTTACTTTGTAATGTTCTTGTTCTATTGTGTTGTGATGATTGTTTCAAAGTAAGAGTATTGGATCGCGATAATCAATATTAGTATTAGTATATAAAGTATTAAAATGAAGAATTATTTTGTCGATATGTTAATACGATTCAATGGTGATATTAAGCAATGACAAAAAATCTTGCTAATAAATAGAATATATTGACTGATACATATAATATATATATATATATATATATATATATATATGGGTCGGTATCAAATTCCATACTTAACCAAATCCATACCCATGACAGGTGTACCTGTATAACTATTGTGAATATAGG
>JABFQC010003023.1:0-14871 GCA_022817085.1 Psilanteris sp. ZL-2020
GCTTAGTTGAGTAATTTTTAACAAAACTTCTGTTTTGTCCTACAGTTACTGTTTACCATTTTACTATTTTAACAATTTTTATTGAACCGAATAGTAATTTAAAGAGGAATTTTTTTCCGAATGTATAATAATATAAAATATTTCTATAATTATTATATTTTATTGGGTATAATTTCATATATATTATTCGATTTAATTGAAAATGGATATTATGCAATTTAGTTATAACGAAACGAAAAATTAATTTTCAAAATTAAATTCAAATTTCGGTCGAAATCCTTACGTTTTTTGTATAAAGAAAAGACACATACGTTTATGTATTCTAATAACATTAAACTCCATCACAAAAGACAACGACAAAATAAGAAAAACATTTAATTGAATTGATTGTAAAATGTAAAGCGTACCCGGAGCATGTATACAATGAAAATTGGGCAAATGCGAATTGTCTGATAGACGTGGCAAATGCAGGGAATGTAAATGAGAGTGCGACGTCACGGAATATGGATAGCCGAAATTGTTGCAGTTGTCCAGCTCCAGTTCAACTCCCGTGCTGCACCGGAGAATTTGAAGAACTGGGAATCCGTCCATATCTTCACAATTTGTCACTTTGTTTTAGTTCATTGTCATTGCGTCATCTTAATAATCCTCGCACTTGTCATTTCCGTATCACGCGACTTTCATTCCTCGCATTCATCCTTGAGTTACAACATAATCATATTTTGCATGACCGAAAACGTTAAATGTCAGTATCTAATAATAATGGAGAGAGAGAAAAAAAAGGATATTTTTTTTCATCATTCGAAAGGTTATGTGCAAGATCAATTTTTAGAAACGTAATTAACCGCGCGAAGAAGTTTACAGTTATCGATTAGAAGCACGTATTGACCTGTTCAATAATGCATGGGGGTTTATTTTAATATATATATATATATGCATATACACGCACTTTATACAGCGTTCAAATTAAAATTAAGAACTCGATTTGTATCGAAACGTTTGTCCGACTGTTACGAAACCGACGACTGAAAGCGACTCGTTTACGGTAGCGGAAATCAAAGAAATATATCAGAATCAGTTATCTGTACATAAGCTGAATGCAACGTTTCGTAATTTGCTAAACATTTACCCCATAGGATACGGAACGGTCATGGTTCACATTATAGTCGATGACATTAACTTCAACGGCGTCTTAATCAAAGCACGGTCGGACGCCGTCTGATTTAAAGCCGAACAGCTGATTCAGACAAGGTTGATAAAAGGCATCGGAGCAAAAGTTTGACGCCCGAGAGAAACGTCAATTGCAAGCAATACGTGAATCCGAGGGACTGAAAGTGCATGATCGAGTGCAAGCGATCTCGTGAGATAAGCATCGTGCGCTTGTTCGTCAATACGATTGGCTTACGCGAACCGTGTCTCAGCTTCGACTGCTGTAGGTCGATATATTCCGCCGACACGAGCGACCCTACCTGGCGGCGGCGGAATCCGCGCGAAACGCGCTCGGAGGGTTCAAACTGTACCAAGGGCCGCGGCAGGACGAGCGATACGCGCTCGGGTGACAAACCACGGTTGCTCAAAAAACGCGGCGCCAACGCCGTTCAATGGGTTCGAGCCGTCGCGCGCGCCTAATGACGGGCCGATGACTCAGGACAAATTCCAAAAACTCATTGAAATAATTTCGAAATTTCGTAACCGATGATTCGGTGAATCCCGATGCTTTACGAGCTGATTTGTCTAAGCAGTTTTGAAGTTTGTTAGTTTGAAAAAAAAGAATCAAACGCAACAAAAGGTCGCAACGAATTATTGTACGACGTGAAAGATGAATATTTATATCGAGTCACGCTTTTTTCGTATCGAATATTTCGAATAATTGATCGACCATCGCCGCGTGGATACAGTTTAACAATTAATTATAAAGAAAGTTTTAATTTCAAAACCGTCGATTTGGTACGATTTGAAACTAAGGTTCGTTTTCTTTTTATTATTGGATAGAGTTTTGGATACAGATCGATGTTGTGTGTTGTCAGCGTATTCATTCAGCGGGACAATGGGAATTCACTTTTGCGGAATTGAATATTGAATGCAAAATACTACGGTTTTACATTTTTAATAAGCGGCAAATTTGTGCAAAATATTTTTTCCGCGACAATTTGTTTGAATGCTTTGTAGCTTTCACTGTAATTCGATCTGTAATTTGGTTTCGGAATTTAATATGCGAAATTCAATATATGTTTAACCTTTCAAGATGTGATATAATAAACACTGATTTGGTAGCTGCACTGACGAAATGATTATCCTGAAAGTGTCTGAATTCAAGACACCGATGACATACTTCAAGACAACTGACTCAATTCAGGACATCAGTTATCTTAAGTATCACATTTTATCAAGACTGAGAAAAATAAAACATGTAAAATTACTGTTTATATACTAATTTCTGGCCATTGGATACAAATCCTCAAAATTTACTGTTTTTATCAGTAATATATTATTATAATTCAGTAATACTGAACTAATGTATCAGAAGTTTCCAACGTTTATTTTCACACGAAAAAGTAAACAAATATAAATAATGTAATTTTATAATAGGAAAGAAGGGTTTTATTCTGCATTAATTTGCCTAAAATTATTACCAGAAAATGTATTTTGATCTGTTGCAACCTGAATTATTTTTTAAATAATCTATTTTTATTTCTTACGTAATTTTTCACGTTTATTTACTTTTTTGTGTGAAAATAAATGTTGGAAAGTTCTGATACATATTTTCTAAGGATACTTCATTTATTTGCTGCAAAATTGTCATTTTTGTATAATTTAATTAAAAGTACAATGGAAACAACTTTTCTTTTTGAGTTTTTAGTAATTTTTTGGATTTGTTTGCGTTTTCGTGTGAAAATAAACGTTGGAAACTTCTGATACATAATAACTATCTATATAAATAGCTTGATTTTTTTCTATTAAAAACAGTAAATTTCGACGATTCATATCATTGGTCCCAAATTAGTATTACAAACAGTAATTTTTCATGCATTATTTTTGTCAGTGTACAAATACGTCCAAGTCCGAATGAAATGACTCGAATTAAATTCGCGCGAACACTCGCAAAAATGTGACAACACCACCGCGGCAAGCATTCGAAGCGCGACGTACTTATTTACGCGGATAAATAAGCAAACGGCAATGGTTTTTCAATATTAAAGTGATTTCATAATTAGCATGCTTTGAATTTCCGATACCAAAAGCGCCGCGTGAAATTCGATATTGTTTCCATAATCGAAGCGCGCGACTCACCGTGATTGGTGTGCACGGTTTCGTATCGTCTGGTGGTTCTTGGTGGCGGTCTGGGTGGCAGTGCCGGTGGTTGATGCGTTATCGATGTTACTTCGGTGTCCCCGTTGCCCCGGCACTCGGCGCCTCGCTTGTCCCTGCAACCTTCGTGCAAAGTATGGCACTGACATTTGCTTTTAGACGGCACCGACGACACCTGAGGGTCAAACACATTTTTCGTCAGTCTTATTTTTTGCTTTCAGTAGACGCGCAACTTGGATTTCAAGCGCATTAACGCCAAGTAACAAGTTGTGTACGAGAGCCAAACAAGATTGTCTCTCGGCATTTCCAGTTCTCGAGTGGCAAGAATCAACAAAGAACCCGTGTCTTCTTGATTCTAAACTCGGCGTATAGAATTAAATGGGTGACTTAATAAGTACTCCGATGCTTACTTGAATGCCATTAAAGCCAATAAATCCCGGAGCCTTGATCTGGCCTGCTTTATTGCCGCCAGTATTATGGCCATGGTGTTGACTAATGAGGTGGTTCATGGTTGGCGGCGACGGTGGGGCAGGTGGCGGCGGAGGTTCTATGGCCTCGGACGGGTGCTCCAGCCTATCCCTCAACCCCTTTTGGGAATACTGAACCCTATGGTGATGGTGTTCCGGGATGTGATCCAGCCTGCTGTGACTCCTCATGTTAGCGCTCGAAGCAGAAGAATCGTAGGACGCGTTGGAGGAGTTGGGAAGGTGGTGCCTGCTGGGATGCATGGCCAGTTCGCAAGGTGATTCGTTTATTTGATCTTCCATCGCGATTGTAGCTGGACTCGCGCCGCTACTGTTATTCGCGTTATCTCCGACCCTGTAGTGCATGGTTGGTGAGCTACCATGGTTGATCAGACTCGAATTGGAGGACGTGGCGCTGATCATGCTCGGAGTGATGGTTCCGTGATGGTGGTTGGTCGGCAGTCTGGGATTCGCGTGGTGTCTATGACGTTGGTAAGGATTGTCGTACGCGCTGGAGGAACTCACGTTGCTCATCGACGAATTGTCGTCCCGATAAGAGACCGTTGGGTTCGAGTTTCCGCCGTGAGGGTGTTTCGAGTGGTAGTTGATGGACACGTTGGGATGGTGATGGGACGCGGATTGGACTTTGTGCAGGTGGTAATGGTTGTGGCGATGGTGGTATGGCAGAACGTGGTGACGCTTTTGGTATTGATAATCATCCAATTCCCCGGGGGCTTGGTTTTTAGGCCCCCCTTCGTGAATCGGGTGGTTTTCTTGCTCGGGTGCGGCGTTGGTCCGTAACAACCTTTCTTCCGCATTTTGGATCTCCGCGTTCCCGTACTCCTGTTCTCGGCGATGGTGCCTGTTGCTCCTGCGGTGATAGTCCTTTCGCTTGTCGTACGTACCGTAAATTTGGCCTTCGTTGCCGACCAACGACGATTTTTTTACTTCGTGGTTTTCCACGCGAGCCTCTCCGCCGTACGAACAAAACGACGACGGACTGCTGTTTCGCTTTAAGCCAAAAGTTTCCGGAAGATCCATTGGTACTTCATAATTAATGTCTTGGAACTCGTTATCGCCGATCACCGACGACGAAGGAACCGGATGAATTGGTAGCAGATAACTATCACTCGGATAATCCTGGTGGTCCTTCTTCTTCGGCGGCTCTTCACCGTCGATCATCCTTAGCGGTTCAAACAAAGTTCGAAGATTCTCCAAATCACTTCGCGAAAGATTAGAGTGCGGCGATGTTCTGTTCGCGCTGCTTCCAATAATCCTATCTTGCTTTGTAGACATCGCTAACTACACTCCAACCAGTTTTGGGGATTCGTTTACGGATATCTGCTCAGCGACTACTGCTCGTCAATCTGTACCGAATCTGTTTGAAGATTAAGGGCAAGAATTAGTTGATTGTAATAATTTGTGTGCAAATTCGAAAATTAGATTTATTGCTAGGTCACTGAAAAAAGTAATCTAACAAATTTCATCAAACTGGATATAATAAAGGTAGGATGAATATGTAAGAATCTACACGGAAAAAAATTTCAATTAAAAATTACTGTGTCAAAACAACAGTTGAGCACGATGTTTGTCAACACAAAAAATTATGCCTAAAAATCGTAAACATATACTTATTTTTCATTATACATTTTACTGCGTTATAGCTGTAATTTTTCGTTGTTGACAAACATCATGCATAATTGTGTTTGACAGTAATTTTTAATGGACATTTTTTTTCCGTGTAAATAAATGTTAACCGAAATGGTTGTATATGTAAATGGTTTGGTAATATTTGACAAACATTTAGAAACTTTTAACCACAATTTATTATGTTTTATATTTTTGTACATTTTTAACTATTATTATCTAGTTTGATAACATTGGTAAGATTATTTTTTTCAGTGAATATAGTACATATAACTGTTTATCATATATGAAGAATTAATTTTATTTAGAATTTGATTTTATTTGAATATAATGAAATTATGAAATAAATTAACGTTTTAAATTAATCAAAACGACGTTAAAGTTATGGTAGATATCCTTATGACATTATGTAATCTTAAATTAGATATTACATATTATATAAACCGAGATAAAATAATTATCAAACTCTAACATTATACAGTAACTATATTTTCTCCGGAAAGTGTACTCGAGTATTATAAACTTGGTTCATTTACATGTAAATAATTATTATAATTAAAATTATTTAAAACGCAAAATTGTATTATTTCACATGTAAACTATATACACTCTTAAAGCGATCCTTTTATCTTAAAATTTTAGAATTTGAAAGACAGATTAAAAAAGGATCCATACACAGAGAGAAATAAATGACGAAAAAGTACTATTTATATCCTTAATTTGGCATCATAAGAGAAAAAGAATAATATTTACTGTTTTTAAAAGAAAAAAATCGGTTTTTACATAGAAAAATACTTCCTCATCATAATATATTACTTTTAAAAATAGTAAATATTATGATTTTTCTCTTATGATTCCGAATTAATGATATATACAGTAATTTTTCATCATTTATTTCTCTCAATGTAAAATGTAAACTCATTAAATAAATAAAGACAATAGACTTTCTCCATACGTTTTCGTTTTTTTTCATATGTTTATATATATGCTTTGTTTCCTTGTTTAATTTGTTCCAAAACAATAATTTTACGTCAAAATATATTATTTTTGAGTGTATAATTAATATTTAATAATTTCTACTGCACGTTAATTATTAATTGGTCTTAAATTTGAATTATATATTTCTATCGAATTGAATCAATAAGCATCTGGTTAATAATAATTTAAGTTATGTTGTTTTCAAAGTTCGACCTGATCGAATGACGTTTCGCGCATCGCAGAATTCCAATTTGGTAGCAGGTAAAACTAGTTCTGGTCTTGTTTTCTGAACAGGAAATGCGGTCTGGAAAGTTATGAAAATAACCGCGTCGTTATCACGCCGATAAAAATGTATAACAGACTACGATTAACCGAGATGATTTGTCCTGGTGATGGGAGATCAATAAACTCTTTACTTGATTATGTAATCGTGATGGATCACCAAAACCACGCGCCTTCTCTTACATTTTTTTCCTTTATATTCTCTTTTTTTTTACTTTTTTTTTGTCACAAGTAATTTATGTGTGCGACGAATCAAATAGACTTTTTATCTTTAAAGAAGATGAATTTCATTTTAATGACGTCGCAAATCGATAAGATGATTATCGTTTGGAGAAAGTGCATTTGTTCGAGGTTTTGATTTTCGTTTCAAAGACACGATTCGGAATATAATTAAATTATTCAAACTACGCGTCCAGTTTTGTGACGGATAAATTGTCGAAAAAGAGTAAGTTATTTCAAAAAGATAGAATGTGTATTATATTCGATAATTGAATTTCTTATTTGAATGAACGACTGGGACGTTTGTTCGCCGGGGTTATAATTCATAAAATTACAGTGTGTTGTTAGGAAACGAGCTCATGGTTTTTATGCCATGGTATTACTCGGATGTTAACTATTATAGTGTCTTCAGCGCGGAGTGTTTTGAATACCCCATACTCGTGTTTACGAGCGTTTTAAAAAAGATTTGTTTACGGAAAGTAAATTTAACTACCTCGAATTATGTTTTAATAATACCATGGTGTCAGTTTATAAGCAGAAAGATATTTATATTTTGCCGCATAATTATACGATTAGATTCAAAATCATATTCAATTTTGGTAAAATAATAAATTTTATTTTAATTTACTTTACACTTGTCATTTAATTACAAAATAATTAATTTACTTATTAAGTAATTTAAATATTATAAACAATGGATTATACATTTGTATTATGAAGGTAAAATAATGCGTATTAATTAGAAATGTAAAACTTGACATCGCATATTATATTTATAAATTTCGATTTAGAATGAAAAAATCTATACACGAACCACTGTTTCTATATATAAATTAGAAAATATATAACAATTGCTTTCAGTTTAACCAGTTAATGCCAATTACTACCTTTCTCTACTATCAATTTCAAGATTATTACTATAATATCAATCAACTTCGATAATTCGAATTAAATTCAATTATCAAATTTTGCGATATTCTTTGTTACGATTCTTTATAAATGTCTCGTTCATACTGCACACTATCGAGGCACTTTGGTAACAAAAAGAGAAAAAAAAACCGCGACATTTACACCGAAACACTTCCTTTCCAACGCACCGAACTCCCACATCTCACATAAACAACCGCAATAATCCGAAGCAATCCACTTCTAATTTTGACCGCGAGCCACGGCGGATCTTTGACACGAACAACCTTTTGCCATATCTCTGTCGCTGATCCGACTCGAAATGACAGCACTCGAGCCAAGCCACGAGGCCGTAAAAACGTCACCGAATTCGCAGCCTCGCATCGAAAGCACTCTCCGCGGGGCCGTGGGAAAGTGACCGACGGACTATTATTAAACCGAAACATCTCGCGCTGGCAATTACCTGCAACGGAAGCGCGCAAAGTCGAAACTCGCGGATTCACGAAGCCACCCACCTTTCGTCGATTACAGTATCCAGTGGCTGAAAAGCGTTGCTCCGCTGGTTCTCATGTCACTCCGTACGCGGAGCTGCGGGACCAACGCGAAAACGTCCCCGAAACTCGATTTACATTCCGCGCCCGAATAAGGATGCGAAGCAAATGGCCGCGACGTCACTGTTGCTCTGTTAGGCGCGAAGCGACCGCGGGCCCAGGAAGTCGCGCCCAAAACGCTGGGGTCAGCGCGAACAAAGACCGATGAGGAAGAGCGAAATGCGAGTCGTTTCAATGGCAACGCGACGACGAAGCGAGAGCACATTCACCGGCTGGCGTTCTAGCTTGGAATGCGCTTTTGCCCCCTGGTCCCCTTCTACTCGACCGGCTCGAGGGGCCGCAAACCGGTGAAGAGCGCTGCCTGGGCCCGACAATTTCGTAGCGTCCCTTTTCCAAGCGAGCGCGGGCGCTTTCGCGTGTATCGATTTTCGGGCCCGTGAAGGCGGCCCTGTCCCTCTCCCTACTCGTCTTTCTTTTCTCCTCGTCGCCTTTTTTTGTCCGCGCTCACAATAGCCCGGCCGGACAACGATACAAATCATCGGCGCATTCAATGAACGGACCGATTTTTCGGTCCCGGAGTTTGGGCATAAGTCGGCGCGGGAGCGGGGGCAGGTAAAAAATGGTTCGCGCGGCGTTATTTATGCGTTTTCGGATTTTCGACGCGAACGTTCCGATCACGATTTCGCGGGTTTGGCGGTGTGGGTGGCAAATTGAAACGCAAATCGTGGATGTGTGAACGATGATGATTGGGATAAATTAAAAGACTGATTTTAAATTAATTTATTTATGTATTGTTTCATAATTACGCGCGTGAACGTTGAATAATGAATTGTATTTTACGCTGCTTTTTTTATATAGCATATATATATATATTACTGTCATATTTTTATTTAATTCATTCAAAAAAAATCTATTAAAATTTTTCTACCGGTTCAATATTAAATATACGAAATATAAATCAATGTCAAAACAAAAGTTTAGTAATATCATCCAACTCTTTTTACAGCAAACGACAATGATTGTTTGTAAATAATACCCACGTCTGCATCAGTATTTACAGTGAATCGGTCATTTTTAACTGCAGTCTTTTTTTGTCCTTGAGCTTACTTTCTATTTAATAATATTTATTTATTTAATATAGAATTTGCCACATTTGTATCTGTATTTATAATTGTAAAAATTGTATTCCTGTAATTAACATAATAATTTTTAAACGTTTAGAAAGGTTTAGAAATTACTTTTTATATTCATTGTGCTATATTTTTTAAATGTCATTTATAATGATATATTGAAATAAGTCAATTCAAAGATTTTGATTTTCGCGGTATATTAGGTGTGGTTTACTTTATAATATATATACATTCAAAATATTCTCACAAGTCAATTTGAGATGAGTTGTCAATTTGTATACTCGAACTTGTTGGAAAATGTATATATTCAAATTTTAATAAATGTTATAAAGTATGTCAATTATTTTAATTTACATAAAAAATACTAATATTTTAAGGATAAATGGAATATTCTTATTATTGGCAAATTTAATTATCATTTATAACTAAAATTGCACATAATATTTCATGTTATATATTTATTTACATATGAATCAATTTATGTTGCAAAAGCTTGGATTACTTTTCTTATAAATCTTCTTAAGAAAATCACTAGATTACAATTCTATTACATTAATTATTTATTTCATAATTATTAATTTATCGATACATAATGTTATGGTAAATCAAAATTATTTATCGAGACAGAACATTGTTTAGTTACATTCTGTATTTATTTTAAATATATATATATAATTTACTTAATAAATTATTTGTTCTAATAGTAAAACAAAATCATTTATGATTATTATTATAAGGAGATTGACAAACTTAATATTCTTTTGTCAATGATGTATAAGTTCTTGTATATTGAGACAATTTGAGAGGTTTAGGGTGTCCTGAAGTTTAATTTGATCTTGTTACATATGACGTATGCTAAGATAAATACGGGAAGTCTTGAATGTAAACTTCCCCGTATGAATATTTTTAAGCTATTAACTTACGTAATTCAAATATCTTAAGAATAAGCATATATTTATTAATTAGATGCTAATTTTATTATTTTAAGTTTAACATTAACAAAACGGTTATCATTTTTCTCAATAATTTTAAAACTTTTACGTTGGTAAATAGTTCTACGAAATTGTTCGTTGGTGTGTTTTTCAAGTTCATTGATTTAAAATAAATAATTCTTGAAAAATTGTACATTCGGTTATAAATACGAAAATTAAAAATATTTTGTTATTTTGTTAACAACCTGAATTTAATTTTAATTATTATTATAATCATTTATTTAATGACTTTTTAAAGTTTAGAATAGTTTTTCATATAAAAATTGTCGAATGTAAACTGACTTATTTTTTGGAAAAAATATGTTTTTAGTTTGTGTGTTTTTGTATTTTTTTAAATTATTATATAGCGTTAAAGTATAATATAAGAACGAAAATGTATTTTTAATAGTATACTATTAAATCAAACGAATATTTTTAGATTGCTACTTTCACATAATAATCGTAACTTGTGTGATTGCAGCCATACACTTTATAAGGTAAAAATTTATTACCTATAATATTCGAATTTTGATTTGGATCATAACAACGATGCTGTCATTTTCCCGGTATATTTTTAGTCCTTCATTCATTCTTTGTTGTTTGATTTTACAATTGTGCGGGTACACAAAAATACAAATCATCCACATATCGAACGAAGCGGAATCGAATGTGATTTTGAATTACAAAGGAATTTAATGGATTTGGGTTCTGGACATGTGTCGGCGTGTGAAACGAGGTATAGTGTTATATATTTTATTTATATGAGAATTTTGTATTCAAACTTTTGGATATTGGCATAGGAACATTGAAAGACAAAGGAAATGGAATAAAAATCAGTGACTTTGATGTAATAAAAATTTATTATTTTTAACAATTTTTTAACGAGATCTTTGTAAGGTCTTAATTACATACTATCTGTTACGTATACATGTATACAAATGCTTGTATTTTTTATGTATACATAAAATGCATGCGTTAAAAAATGTAGTTTTTTTGTAATTAAAAGTTATGAAATATGTTTCTTGCATAATTTTTTTTATTAAATTTATTTAATCATTAAGTATTGATTTAATTTTTAAAATAAATAATGATAAAAAAATATTACAGTACGTACTGTATAATTATTTATTTTTAAATTCAATATACATCAACTCATAGTTTTTATCGTGCAAACATATATTTAACATTATAACATAATTTTTAATAATTTACGTAAATGTTGACTTTAAAAATATATTCCTTATTTGCTTTGCGTCAAAAAGATCTGTTTTACATGATACACAGGTAGATATATTACCGATGAAATCTACTGTGCCGGCCGAAGTTAAATTAAAATTCGTTAAATTTCTAAAGTAATCTTCAAATAATACGACAGATGGCAAGTTGATCTTATGCTTCCATTCTTCTAATACCAAGGCTCGCGAAAGCGGGCTAAATATTATTATTATAAAAAAGTAAACCTTGTTTTGTTATTTATTCTGAAAACTCTGAAAGTTAAACAAACTGAAGGTAACAAAATAAATACGACATAATAAACGTTATTTTTACTCTTTAAAGCTTTTGCGTTTATAAGAAATAAAATTTTATTTCTAATAAATACTAGAGAATATTATAAATTATTCATAATCATTTGTAATATTTTCTACTCAAATTAAAATACGTCAAATATAATATTAGAAATATTTATTATTCTCTTATTATATATTATTGATATTAAAATATATTTATTTCACATTCTTACCACAAAATAGAAAAGAACAAAATCTACGTCATAAATATAAACGTTAAATTTACTATACGATAGAATCGTAGTTGTAATTACAATTCATTTAGTTTTAATTTTTATAACCATTAAATGACGTGTTATAACAACGTTTATTAACAATTTAGATTCAATCATTATTTAAAGAATTATAAAACGTTATTGTGCTTTTAATCACCGAATTTAATTTTTATACAATTTTCAAACAAATAAATTGCATCATTTTGTTTTTTCTATTATACTTTTTAACATTAATTATATATTTTTATTTTAACAACTTATTTTAAATAATTAATAATTTAATTATTTATTAATGATTTTTCAAAAATTGTATTGCAACAATTTTATTTCTTATTTACATTATTTTATTTTATCACATACTACAATAATTTAAAATCCGTAATAATTAAACATTGTTTATTTATAACTACATTTTATTACTTTTAAAAAGTTTTTTCATTGACAACAAATTTATAAAATGCAAACATTTATTGATTTAAAATAAGTAAAAATATGTAACAATCTTATTATATTATATGCGTTCTATAATTTATAAAGTATATATAAGTGTTCATAAGTGTATATCAAAATATTATTTTGTAAAAAAAAAACATTACATTTGATTATTTTATTAAAGGATAAAAATAATTATTATTAAATATTATTATATAAATAATATATTCCTTTATTAAATTTGAATGTAAACATATAGTTCTACGGTTTAATTTATTATCCCATGTAAAATTATAACTAAATAAAACGCAGATGAACATACGAGGGTATTATTGTTTACCTCGAAGACTTTCAATTTTTACTACGTTTTGCAAGGTTACAATCATTTCGTCCTTAAAAATCGCAAGGTGCAAATCACGTATTTTTGAATCGAAAACCACGATTTTCAATATTATTCCGAAATTTTAATAACAGCACTCATGGCTTCTCCACAATTCCAAGCCGTTACAGTATTTCATATGTCAACGAAAAGATGATAAATTATCACAAGCTGTATGGTAATAATTATACAGGTCACGACATTTAGGTAACTGAAAATGTCAGGTACGCGAATGTGGCAGAACCCGCAGCATCATTTATACTTGATTTCTCATGTAGGCTCTGCGGCCTATTCGAAGCAATAGAGAAATATAGCGAACGATTATAGTTTTACGGCGAACAATAATATCAAGTTCTCTCTCGCGCGGTCGCGGATATCGCGGCGGCTGGCGACTGGCCGTCCTTCGCATTTCGGACCATTAGTCCTGTATGGCAATTCGTCAAATCGGGAGAAATGTAGTATCAATAACGTCTCGCAGCTGCTGCCATTGAAGCATGTATTTCCCTACCGCGCAAATTGCGTATGTTGTTTTTCACTGGACGCGACAATCGATTTCTTCGCGATTTTTTGCTTTTTCATTTGTTTAATGATTATGCTTTTATGCGACTAACAAAGATAAGGGATATACAACACCGGGCTTTATAAATCCTAAATTTGATTCTACAGTTATATTAAACGTGTCGATACGCCGAGAAAAAATTTGTTCTATAAAAATGACATTAATTTGAATAGATTTTGGTATAAATTGATTATTGCATGAATTACGGTTTTTCTTATAAAATATGGTAAAATTTGTTGGGTAAATAATTATTTTTTTGTTGAATCTGCTACATTATATACCGTTTTATTTAGATGATAATTATATTAAAATGCAATATGATATTGTTACTTGTTGGTGGTGGGGGCACCGCTGGATAATTGTATCAGAGTTATGTTATTATATTTTATTATGAAATACCAAATCGTGACTGATTTAATAAATCTTTGAATAAATGTCACAATATCTGATTCCGACATTTGTTATGTTACAGTGTGCAATTTCGAAAATTGCCGTGTAAAAACGTGTTTCGCCCCAATCCGTGTAACGAAGAAAATAGTTTTTCGGTAAATTACATATCACTTTTGTATGAACGATGCTTGAAAGTTACGATTTAATCCGAATCAATATTGGATTTGGTTCATCTTTCCCCTCGATTCTCGCAACAAGCTCCCTTGCTGTAGGTTTTGATGGACGGACAATTTATCATTCATCTACCAATTTTTGAACTACTTTATAATTATAACACCCTTACGCTTGCCCCCGCCATAACGTAAACGTACACTCGGAGATGAATGATTTCGTACGCACTTGATTATCGCGTTTCTTTGAATTCCATCTCCTCAGACCACGTTTCACAATCAGATTATATTTAAAATTGTTTACAATTATTATCTAGATTTGATCTTATAACGAGCACTCCCAAGTAAAAATTAAACTAGTTTTTGTCTAGTTTAAACCAAATTCTAACCAGATTTTGAATGGATTCACTAGTTTAGATCAATCTATAAAATTATTGCCTAATAACTGCTGTAAGAAAACTGAAGTAGTTTGTTTTCAGAAAAACTTAATAGATTTTGGATAGTTCTGAAATAAGATTACCAGACTAGATTTACTTTGTATATTTTGGCTAGGTACTATTACATAATTACTGGTATTAAGCATTTTTGCCTTAAGAAGTCTATTTTGTCATTGTGTCTACAAGTCATAGTAGCTCAGTGGTTAGAGTACACGCTTTAAAGTCGAGACGAGGGTTCAAATCTCGGAAATAATTATTAACGAC